>VZQC01005840.1:6513050-6691648 GCA_009823505.1 Rhizomys pruinosus
TATATATAAAACAATAAAAAAGAAAAAAGAAAAAAGAGAAGAGAAATTTTTAAAAGAGACTGAGAAAAAGATGAAAACCATGTTTAGCAGAATCCATGAGCTCTGGTGGGGTGAATGGGGGGCAAGAAAGGGGGAACGGGTCTAGGTTTGATTGGGAATTTTGTATGAAATGCACAAATCTTCAATAAAAATTGGCTTTGAAAAAAAAAAGAAATATGTGTGAGAAAAGAGGCTCCAGAATTCACACATTAAATATGTAGGAAAACTCAGTTCTAAGGACACAATATCCTTAGTTAATCTTTTGTTATCCTTTGAAGGAGAATTGTTGCAGAAAAAAAAATGTTTATTTTGTGTGTGCATATACATGTGCCTGTGGAAGCCAGATACTAACACCTGATGTAGTAGATACTAACACCTGGTCTATTGCTCACCATTGTATTTTTGAGACATGGTCTCTAACTGAATTTGGAGCTTGTGGATTGGCTAGACTAGCTGGCCAGTGAGCTCAGGGCACCCCCTCTCTTCTTTTCCTGCTGGGATTACAAGACCTCCTCACCAGACCTGATTTTTTAAAGTGCAACTAGCACTTTATCAACTGAGTCATCTCCCTAACCCCAGAAAAAAAAATTAACTAAAAATGGCAACTGACATTTCACTTTGCATGAGAACACATGGAGGCTCAGAAGAGATTGGGGTAACTGAACCACATGGACCCATAGGAAGGCAGGAACTGCTATTAGAGGGCTACGACAGCTATGGAACAGAGCTCTAGTACTACCAAATGTGATTTCTCAGGAGAATCAGACACCTAGATTTTAATACAAAATGGTTAACTTCGCAAATACATTTTGACTCAAAAATGTTACAGCCAAGCATTGAGTCCAAACAGATGGTGCTGCTGGACCAAGTTCGGCCCACAGGAGGTCTCTGATCTCACATCCAGCTGACTTAGCAGAGTCATTTTGTGATAATATTGGCACTTTGTAGTGAGATTTTCAGGCTCTGCTAAAGTGATTGTGCATATAACATTTTCCTTAGTTTTATTATTCATCAGCCTACTTCATCCTTCTGATAGGGAGCCTCAAAGGGATTCAGGAAGTGGCCCCTATTGTAAATCCAGTGAGAGAAAAAACAGCGTGGTCTTAATAAAATGATGTCTTGTGTTTTTCTGTCTCCCACATGCATAATTACCCAATTTGATTAATAATTCAATTATTACAATAGAATGTAGAAATACAGCTTTCTCTGACTACAGGTCCCTAGTTTGCCAAATCTGGCATGATTTAGAGTGGATAATGAAGATACCTAAGAGCCAGATGGTCAAACAGATTCATTAGTTAGATTATTAGATTACAGTTGCAATCAAGTTATGGATAAGATTTTGTAGATGATCACCATTTGGTAGAATGGTAAAAAGATAAAGAATTAAGGTGTGGATTTGGCAGAGAGGCCCACAAACCCCATACATAAAAGCAACCACATGGATTTTCATCAGCTGAAAAAAAAAATGAGGAAGCAGGGAAACTTGATAGAACTGTGAAGTAAAACCCAAAGGACGTTGGAAAAAAACTTCAGTAAATTGAAAACCTTAAGCATTAACTGAGGCAGAAAGCATAACGATAAAGAAAGACACGTGCTTAAAGACTGCATGAGGGGCTGGAGAGATGGCCTAGTGGTTAAGAGCGCTGACCACTCTTGCAGAGGACCCGGGTTCGATCCCCAGCACCCACATGGCGGCCGAGAACCGTCTGAAAGTCCAATTCTAGGAGAACTCCAGTTCCAGGGGAATCCGACACCCTCTTCTGACCTCCGCAGCATTGCACGTCAAGGGGGCACAAACTTGCATGTAGACAATACATTCACACACATACAGAAATAAATAAAAATTTTAAAAAAAGACTGCATAGGATAGCCCAAGAGAAGCAGAAGGAGAGAGTAAGAGGCTGGACACAGCAACCTAAAGGAAAAGAAACGTCCCTGTTACACACATGATGGCGTTTTGGACATTGCTAGTCTTACTTTGCAACACTAGGGAGGGTATTCTTAATTATCTCTTGATGATGTTAACTTCTTCCAATTTTTTTCTTTCTCCCTAGGTATACCAAGCAGGCCTTGAACTAACAGAGATCTGCCTGCTTCCCAGTGCTGGGATTAAAGGCATGTACCACCATGGCCAACTAATTTTTTTCTTAAAATATAACTAACTTCTGGAGAGATGGCCTAGTGGTTAAGAGTGCCAACTGCTCTTACAGAGGAGCTGGGTTCGATCCCCAGCACCCACATGGCGGCTGAGAACCGTCTGAAACTCCAATTCCAGGAGAACTCCAGTTCCAGGGGAATCCGACACCCTCTTCTGACCTCCATGGCATTGCACAACACGGGTGCACAAACTTGCATGCAGACAGTACATTCATACAAATACAGAAATAAATAAAATTAATTAAAAATTTTAATATATGTATATAACTAACTTCAAACCACTTTTCAAAAATCATGAATGTTATGAGTAATTGCAATGCTAAGTCCGTCAAAACCAAGACTTTATTATTTTACTGACATATTTTCACATAATAGTTTTATGCAAAACCAGGAATATTTTAAAAGGCAAACATTCATTCTTAATGAATATATATTATTATCCAAATTATTTATGCTAAATGTCCTATGCATATTAAAAGTGCAAAAAATAGTACACAGCAGTATTGGTTTAAAGGCCAGGCTGATCAAGTTTTTACAGACACCTCAGTTTGATTCCTTAATTTTTCCTTAAAAGAAAGGGCATGTGGTTCTCAAACCTAGCTGAGAAGTAACTAAAAAAAAAAACCCAAGAATCTGAGCAGGTCAAAAGGGTCTTGCAAATATCAGATGACAAGGGATTGGGGACTTGTCTGGGAACTGGGGTCAGAGTCCCTGTTAGTGGAGATGTTTCACCACATCCCTTAGAAAGCTCATTCCCAGGTCTAGTCATCTCATGAGTAAAACGGAAGAACAGCAAGAGGCAAGACTCACAATCCTGGCTGTTGGACTCTCCTTCAACAGGAAATCCCATCTTTGTATTTTGCTTTTGGGGACAACCTGCCATCTTCCCTCTATCCTAAGAAACTAAGTAAAAGTAACATTTTACTTAGGGGTATAGGGAAAATTTTTCTAGGCACAGTATCAGCAGCCAACGTAGATACATTTTCTTCCCTTCTCATTATCTTAGTTTCTTTATAGATATAACTTCATCATATACATTGAATGCATACATTTGTATATCATATGTATATGCATATGGACATCCTGTTTCATTACCCTATGTGCAATTCATAAAGAAATAAGGCATTATTTCCAGAGTTACTGCTCAGAGAAAGGTGGAATTAGTACTTAAATGTGGTTTATGGTAAAAAGCCACCATCAAAAGGTGAGCATTTATCTTAACCATTTTGTTATACAAGTCAAGAATTTATTCTGCACGTAGTCTGTATCAACACTTAGACTACAGAAATCAGAGTGATGAACTTTATGAGACAGAACATAGAAATGACTGATTTTTCCAGGAAACAAATCTTTTGTTCAGAAAAGAAGCTGTGTCGCTGGGCGTGGTGGCACACACCTTTAATCCTAGCACTCAGGAGGCAGAGGCAGGCAGATCTTTGTGAGTTCAAGGCCAGCCTGGTCTACAGAGTGAGCTCCAGGACAGCTGGGGCTACAGGGAGACCGTGTCTCAAAAAGACCAAAAAAAAAAAAAAGAAGCTGTGTCAACAGAAAGCAAGACATTTAACAGCATTTTCTGGAAGCAAAAGACTCTCATGTTAGGAGGACACCATTCAAATTTCTTCACACAGGTGACTGGGGAGAGTCGAGACCTACTGCTACAAATTAGAAGCCAGTGTAACATGTGTCTTAATGTTTAAGTTGTAAATCAACCTACCACTCTGTAAAGGAAGTATATTTTATTTTCTTACTTTGGCATACATACTTCCAAAATGAAAAATTAGAAGCATATAAATCTATGGTTTTTATAGGGTTATATTCTAACAAACTATCACAAAGAAGTGTGCAAATTTTTAAGTGTGCATGGCTGGGTGTTCTGAAGGCATATATATTTGGATACCTAAAACTAAAGTAGGTATCCAGATTTATGACTAATCTGAATTTTTTTTTGTAACATTGCAGAAGGTTTTATAGCCACCATGCACCACTGTTGTGATACCATATTAGTTTGAATTGACAATCTCTGTAACCACAGGCTAGAAGAAAAAGTAAGAAAACTTGATTCTCGGGGCTGGAGAGATAGCCTAGCAGTTAAGAGCACCGACTGCTCTTTCAGAGGACCGGGGTTCGATCCCCAGCACCCACGTGGCAGCTAAGAACTGTCTGTAACTCCAATTCCAGGAGAACTCCAGTTCCAGGAGAATCTGAGACCCTCTTCTGACCTTCATGGCATTGCATGACACGGCTGCACATGTAGATGCAGATAGTACATTCATACACATACAAAAATAAATAAAATTAAAAAAAAAGAAACTTGATTCTCTAAAAATTTGCTGAGGGGGCTGGAGAGATGGCTCATTAGTTAAGAGCACTAGATGCTCTTGCAGAGAACCTGGGTTTGAATCCCAAAACCACATGGACGCTAACAACCGTCTTTAACTCCAGTTCCAGGGGATCTGATGCCCTCTTCTCTCCTCTGTGGGCGCTCACACACGTGCAGCCATAATACTCATACACATAAAATGAAAATCAATCGATAACTTTTTTAATTAAAAAAAGAAATTTGCAAAGTGCTGATAAGAAAAACCATCTTGTTACAAAAGAATGAATTGCATTTATATTATCTGTCAAGCAGAATCAGGAAAAGTTACTTAATGTATTTTTCCTTCCCTAAGGGCTTCTGCTGTTCAAACCCTGCCCCACTCCAAAGCAGTATGACACTTTAACATAACAATGACACAGACTTTATCACTTTTTCCTAGGACACAGGGCATAAACTTTGCCCTGAAGCATGAACAGTGTTAGGCATAAGAGGGAAATTTAAGGCTGCAGGCTGTGCTGTGTTGTTACTGAGTGTTAAATCCATAGAGAGTAAGAGTTATTGTCAACAACTTTTGATATGCAGAGTCAATGGCAGGTACCCTCTGGTCTAACTTATTTCTTAGGGCTTTCAAAAGTGTCTGAATCCAAAAGCCTTGAGATCTGAACAAGCTTTCACACAAAATGTAGTTCTTCTGGGGTTCTTCAGCAGACTAAGAAATCATAGATAATTCTGTGCACTACCTTGCATGATCAAGGTAGGCAAGGACACACGGGAACACAGTTGTAGGTTTGCTCACTGTTTCAATATTTTTTTCCTATCATAGTTATGCTCAAGGCTTTTGGAGGGAAAACTGGGTTTTCTCCAGTGTTTTATTTTATTTTCTTATGAAAATTTCTGATCCAATTGAATGTGGCAACTCCTTGATCTTGATGGGTTTTCTCACTTTCAGTCCTCTGTGTCTTTTCACCCCCAAAAGATCATGTCACTGCTTGTTTAATTTCAGTTTAATTACAAGCATTTTCAACTTCTGATCCATCGAGAAGTTTAGTCTTCACTGAACACGCATTCCCCTCTCCAGATGTGAAGCACTTTATAGGCTTTGAACAATGGGTATCTGTTCTCTCCTGTGAGGTTTCCAGAAACAGGCTTTAGAGAGCTGCCCATGTGTTTATCTTTCTTAACACTCCAACAAGCACCCTTCGTGACTCACACACTCGGGGCCAGAGGCCCTGAATGGTTGTTTATCCTCACCAGCTGGATAACCCTGCACGTGGCTCTCAGCATGGGCCAGGATTAGACAACTTTGGGGAGGTGGTCATGTAGATTAAGTACAAACAAAACCCCAGGAACTCTCAGGAAGTTTAGAGTTAACCAGGAAACCCAAGTCACCCTGCCATCTTTGCTTTGCCTCTGAGAGAGGAAGGGGCAGCTCAGATGTCATGTCATAAATATATAAACATGCATGTACAGTGGGAGCTTGTTATTTTCCAGAGCTTAGAACATAGAATTCGGCCTGCAGAACTGAGGCTTTGTGCATGTTTAGCACAACATTGTGGACGGCATGCTTCTCTCAGCTTGCAGTACTTGCTTTGGAGAAATAAGGATGGGCAATCATGATTTATTTGTGAACTCTGGGAGTTTGGCTTACAGCTGCCCTGGCATCTAGTTGTTTTTTTTTTTTTACTCACTCTTGTGGAGGACTGTCTTATACATCCACAGGTTAGTAATATTCAGAAACAGTCTCAAGAGACCCCAGGCAAGAAGGCTAAGGCCTTTCACAGCACTCTGCCCTCTCTCCAGGGCTGGCTCCCTAAACTCCTGTTTCTCTCTCCTCTTCTCTACAGGATTGTAGTTGTCTCTTTGTATTCTTGCCAAATGGAATGCAAAATGTTTTTATTGAGTTTTTTACGTGTTTCATAGATAATTTTTCAGTCAGTCTCAATCGCCTTTACACCCACTTCCCCCTTGGCACCCTCCCTCGCCCCCTCCCCGGAGTGCACACCTTCTGTAGTTCCTGCCAGAGTCCATTGTGCCAAATTACTCTTCCCTCTCACTCCTCAGGGCCAGCCTCCCCTGAGCTCTCGTTAGCCTATTGGAGTATCTTTTCTGAAGAAGGTCTTCCTCCTTTAGAAAGAAGGTCCTCACCTGACCACCATCTGCTGCCAATATTTCCTCAGCCAGGGACAGGCTCTGCTACCCATTTCTACAATTGTATGCTGGGTTTTTGTCCAGCTGAGCTTGCATGGGTCTCATGCATGCTGGTACCAATGCTGTAGGTTCATATGAACCGGGTCCTAGGAGCTTCTAGGATTCATTTCCATTTGATCTTGCATCACCTCCCTCGCTCTTACAATCTTTCCACCTCCTCTTCCGCAAGATTCCCTGAGCCCTGTGTGGGGGAAGCTGAATATAGGCAACCTGCCTGTGGATCCACACTCTGAAGACTAGTCTTCATTGTTTTGCCACACTAAGACTTCCCAAAACAGCACCACCAATTGCAGACAAAGTGTCCAAAGGCTTGGAGGCTGGACAATCTCATTCAAACCAACACACATACAGATGCTAAGACTTCAGGACTTGTGACATGGTAGCAAGAAACTAGAGTAACAAAATGCAGGCAATCAATGCAAGAAAGTAGATGAGGACAGGGTTCTTGCCTAGCTGTCTGAAGTGTGTGTGTTGAAAAGCTCAGCAGAGGCAACAGGATCATAGCAATGAGGACTGAGAGTCAAGGGAGAGCAAGGTCTAGTGTGAAGGTGGGACACAGAATGAACAGAGCAGCAGACAAAGCTGACTTGTACGTGCTGAGCAAATAGCTCTTTTCAGCTACATAGAATACTGGATGAAAAGAGGAAGGATGGGCCTGGTCAAAGGACAGTGGTTCTCAGTGGGGGCAGCTGGTCCAAAGTGGGTAGAGACAGATGAGTAAGTAAACCAGCAAATCTGTTGATAAGTTCAGACACTAGTGTCTTCATGTGTGTTAGTGCCAGGCTTTGGGGTAAGGATGCAAAGTATATATCAGCTCATTAATTGCTTCCAAGCAATTGAATGAAGTTCCCTTGTGTAACTTCATCAGGCATTCAATCGGACAATTCGAGTCCAAGCAGCATGGCAACCAATAATTAATACAGTCTTAGCACTAGAAAAAAAAAAAAAAAGGCTGTTAATGAAGGTAAGTGAATAATCACATTTCTCAAAAACCAGAGGGAATATGGGGAAGACATATCAGAAATCCACATTAAAGATATCTTAAACAATGGTTGACAAAGCAAGGTTCTCAGACCTCTAAGCCCCAAAATCCTATCAGGAGCCTATGACATTAAAATTATTATTTTCCACTTGGGGCTGGAGAGGTGGCTCAGTAGTTATAGCAGTGACTGCCTTACAGAGGACCCAGGTTTGATTCCCAGCACCTATGTGGTGGCTAACAACCTTCTGAAATTCCAGTTCCAGGGGAATCTGATGCCCTCTTCTGATCTCCAAGAGAATTGCATGACACAGGTACAGGAACACATAGGCAGGCAATGTACTCCTATACACAAAAATAAATATAAATTTAAAAAATATTTTCCATAATAGTTCTTAACCTTATTTTCTTTTTGGTGTGTTGATATACTTACAGTGCAAATTCAACAAGCCAAAAGGTTTTGTGCTTCCAGCATGGCTCAGCAGCAGCTGCCCATAACAGTTTATAGTTGCTGAATCCTCACCACAAGTCCCTTACGGTTTTTCTAAATCCAGGTATACTTAACAATTTTTGTTGTATTTTGTTTTTCTGGGACAGGATCTCACTATATAGACCAGGCTGGACTCCAGCTTGCAAACTTCCTGCTTCAGCCTCCTGAGTGCTGAGATTACAGATGCGTGCCACTTTTTGTATAGAATATTTTTTATAAAGCATAGAAAGGGCCAAATTATTAAATCTCAACCTGTCAACCTGTACATAAAATCTTTAAAAAATTCTTTGTGATGAAATAAAAGTATCCTTGAAGCAATTCTATTACAGTGTGGCCGTTATCACAAAAAGAAAACGTGTTTTGTTTTTTTAAGTTAAGACTTAAGTAGCCACTGTTTTCATTAAAAATAAAAAACTCATAGGCAAAATATAGTTACTCAGACATAATTATTTCCTAGACATCACCTAAAAATGAATTGAGGTGATTCTATTATTTGGAGAAAAATAACTGAAGCTTTTGGTACTGACTTTTTAGAGAGAAAGTAAAGTCAAAATGATGGTAAACAAACTTACCACTTTCAGTCTGACAGCTTCATAACACAGTAAGACTTCTTTCTTGTGAGAATGGCAAGGATTATTTGAGATGTTTATCCATGAGAACCGTATTCGCATTATCTCTACTCCTCCCAGTCTCCCTCTAATTCCTCTCATGCCCAACTCCCTCTCAATCTCTTGTCCTCTTCTTTGATTATTATGTTACATATACATACATATATTTCTAAATATACATATAAAATTTTCCCCTCCCAATTGGCATGTCAACCAGTTTTGTCATTATGCAGATCTTGTTAGCCATACTGTGGAGATTTCAAGGGTACAACTTTCTGTCATGTCTAGAATGCATTAACTAGCATGCTGCAGGTGTCTCGTGCTTCTGCCTCTTCCGTTCTTTCCACCCTCTCTTCTGATGCTCCCTGTGTCTTAGCTGTAGAGGTTTCATAGCAATGTGTCACTGAGGTCTGGGCACTTTGAAGTCACTTATTCTTGGCATTTGGCCAGTTGTGGGACTTTGTAATAGTGTCCATCTGTTGCAATAAGAAGCATCCTTAATAAGTGGTGAGAGCTACACTTGTCTGTGAATATAAGGATTCATATTTAGAACACAGTAGGAAATTACATTGGTCTGTGAAAGTTGCAGTAGTAGGTTCTTCTCTAGGGTCAATGGCCTATCCAGCCATGCTTGCTTTACCCTGCTTACAGTACCATGCATGATTTCCCTCCTATTAAGGGGACCTTAAGTCTAACTAAACAGGTATTGATTATTCTCAAGATAAAAGTGCCACTGCTGGCTGGATGTGGTGGCACACACCTTTAATCTCAGCACTTGGGAGGCAGAGGCAGATGGATCTCTGTTAGTTCAAGGCCAGCCTGGTCTACAGAGTGAGCTTCAGCCCAGCTGGGACTAAATGGAGACTGTGTCTCAAAAATACAAAAAAAAAAAAAAAACAGTGCCATTATTGCACCAATAGAGTTCATTTTCTGTGTTAATTATTGTTATAGTTCATAGGTTAATTTATTTAGGTTTTTTTTTGTCTGTTTTTGAACAGAATCTCACTATGTAGCCAGGTTGGCCTGAGATTCACTAGGTAATCCAGGCTGGTGTTAAATGTAGTGAGCCTGGCTGGGTGTGGCGGCGCACACCTTTGATCCCAAAGGCAGAGGCAGGCGGATCTCTACATAGTGAGTTCCAGGCCAGCTGGGACTAAAGGGAGACCCTGCCTCAAAAAGAACAAAAAACAAAACAAAACAAAAACCCTGAATGGAGCTTCTTGCTTCTGGTTCCCATGTACTGGGATTACCAATACACCCAGTTTGAGACTAGTGGTGACCTTATGTGAGATTTATGCATATCAAATTGAAATATGTAAACATTTTTTTACATTTATTTTGTTCAATGTGGGTTGGGGAGGCATGAGTATGCCACAATGCCTCTGTGTGTGGGGGGGGGGTCACAAAACAACCCACAGGAGTTGGTTCTCTTCTCCTACTATGTGGGTCAACTATGTGCATTGAACTCAAGTTTTTAAGTTTATCTGGCCAGCCCATTTTTAAGATCTTTAGTTCAAAGGATCAATGCATGATTCTACAAAATAAAAGATCATAATAGACCACTGGATTTTAAGTAAGAATAATGAAAAATTTATTGATATGGTTTATAATTCCACATAGTAACTAACCTTAAGAAGATGAAGTCAGGGCAGGCCTGTAGATTTGATGTAACTTGGTACTCTTGCAGAGGATCCAGGTTTGGTTCCCAGTACCCATATGGTTCCACACAACCAACTGTGACTCAAGTTCTAGGGGATCTGACACCCTATTCTGACCTCTAGAGGCACCAGGCACACAGGAGGTGTACAAATGTATTGCAGGCAGATATTTATTTGCATAAAATAAAAAGTAAATAAACCTAGGCCAGGCATGGTGGCACATGCCTTTAATCCTACCACTCGGGAGGCAGAGGCAGGCAGATCTTTGTGAGTTCAAGGCCAGCCTGGTCTACCGAGTGAGTTCCAGGACAGCTGGGGCTACAGGGAGACCCTGTCTTGAAAAGACCAAAAAGAAAATAGTAGATAAACCTATATAAAGCAAGGCTAGTACTCTTTGACTGTTGATAGAATATAGAGAATGTCTAGAACTATCAGCAAAGGGCACTAAGTATCTCTTCTTTTCCCTACTATGCATTTTTCCCCATGGACTTCAAGCCAACCACCATAATACAATTCAATATAACACAGATATTTTTATTCACCCTTCTTTTATTCATCTGGACATTAAAATGATTTGAACAATCTGTAAAACAAGGTCACTTTCTTGCTAATTTATTATTTAGAAAATTATAAAAGATATTGTAATGAGGCTATGATTATTTAGAATAAATCAATTATTACAAATATATTACTTTAATGTCTAATACCAATAGATCCAACCCACATGAGCTAAAAGTTTAAACAGTGCTATTCCTGGTCACTAAAACTCAAGAAGACTAACCAACATGGCCTCCAGCTAACAATGGATTCACTCAGCATTAAAACATAAACAAGTTTGAAACAAGTGAAAGTAGAAGCCCAAAGAGGTGCTGCCAAAAAATCAAAGACAGAGCTCACAGTTATGTGAAGTCAAAAGAAAATACCGAATTCTCAGCCAGGCGTGGTGGCACATGCCTTTAGTCCCAGTACTTGGGAGGCAGAGGCAGCAGATCTCTGTGATATAGAGGCCAGCCTGGTCTCCATAGCAAGTTCCAAGCCAGCTGGGGCTAGAGGCAGACCCCATTTCTAAAAAACAACAAAAATAAATAAAAACTCTAACTTTCCCATCTTGTTGGAGCCAGTCTCTATCAGGTTTCAGGCCTCACGAGGGCATCAGGTTCAGAAGACACCACAGCTACACAGACCAACTTCCTCCCTTTTCAGGGAAATCCAGGAATTGGCCAGAACACTCACTTCTGTTCACATGGGAGTAGACTTGTTTCTCTATCAGGCAGAACAGTTTTTTTTTTAAATTCTGTCCAGTTCCACCCCAAAGGCAGATAGCACAAGCTATCCATGAGATCACAAAGGACACACAAAAAAGTCCCACAACTAAGAGTAGCATGGTGGGAAAGGAAACAGGAAAAAGCCAAAGGAGACAACACCCCAGGGGTCAAGGTTTAAGGATGTCAAGATGTAGAAATACGCCCTTAAAGTCCAGGAGTCTACGTAATGTTCTGCATCCTTTGGTTAAAATTGCCTGAAGTAAATATGATTGATTGATTGATTGATTGATTGATTGATTGACTGTAGAGTGTGTTTGTGTCATAGCATGCATATAGAAGTTAAAAAAGGACAACTTTCAAAGTTGGTTCTCTCCTTCCAACATATGGATGTCAGGGATCAAACTCAAGTTTTCAGGCTTGGAGGCAGTCACCTTTACCTACTGACCCATCTCACCAGCCCAAATTTTTATCTATCCACTTATTTATTTTGGAATTTCTGAGATAAGGACTTATTTTGTAGTGGAGGCTTGCCTCAAATTCATGATCCTCCTGCCTCTGCCTTCTGAGCGTTAGGATTACAAGCTTATGCCATCACACCAAGCTTAGAAGGTAAAATTTTAAATGCACCATTTTTAAAATTATTATTTAAACATAATATTTACAGTAGTTACCAGGATAGTGAAGTTAACATTTTAAATTTTACTATACAGAGAGAAAAAGAATAGTTTTTAGGTAAAATTCTAAAAGCTTTATCTATTTCTCTGATGGAATGGGTAATATACAATCATCACTTCAATTTTATAGAAATAATAAATAATATGTTAGACTGAATTAGTAATAATATTAACCTAACAAAACCACAAGTTTACCAGAATCCAATTTATGTCTGTTTTTTTTTCCCCCACTTTATGTGTATGAGTGTATTGTCTGCATGTATGTAAATGCATTCATGTTGTACAATGCCTGCAAAGGTCAGAAGAGGGCACCAGATCCCCTAGAACTGGAGTTACAGATGGTTGTTAGCAGCTATGTGGTGCTGAGAATCAAACTCAGATCCCCTGTAAGAGCAGCCAGTGCTCTTAACCCCTGGGCCATTTCCCCAACTCCTGTCTGCCTTATTTTTAAAGTTATTTATATTAAAGGTATAATGTGAGTGGAAATTACTGAAGCACAAATCAGAGCTTCAGATTCGTGTTGTATTCATGGGGCCTAACAAGTTTACCAAAACTTGCAGTGACTGAAAACAGCAAATCTTTTTTCTATGCATATCAAATAGAGGTGGGTATTTGATGTATCTATTTTTAAGTTTCTGCAAAGATATTCTCACTTTATGAATAATTGTGCTTCCCATGGAAGAATGAAAAACAAGTAAAATTGCTTGCTTCAGATTAATGACAACCTATTATAATTACCCCCAAACCAAGATAATAAGAATGTGATGAATCATTTATTTGCTCCCTTATGCAATCCTTTCACTGGAAGGATGTCTTTAGCAGCTTATCCTTATTAAGTTCTTGGCTTTCCTGTCAGTTCAGTCTTCAGAAGTGCTTGTGTTTTGTTTTGTTATAGACTCTTTCATCTTTGGATTTGAAAGTCCTTCCCTACCGCATTGCTTTTCTGTGAGGACTGAGATTCCAGTGCCCTTTTATGTATCTGATAATAAGGATATTACTACCATCTAAAGAAACAAAATTCTTACTGTTTGACAAAATGATACATATGATAGAATGAGAACAAAGAACCACATTTCCAAACAAACTACACACACACACACACACACACACACACACACACACACATATATATATATATATATATATATATGTGTGTGTGTGTGTGTGTGTGTGTGTGTATGGAAACAGAGACTAAAGTATCTCAAAAAAATGTTCCCAAGAATGTTATTTTTTATACTCAACTCGATTACTTATTCCCAAATAAAAAGCTCAGAAAACTAATTTATAAAAGTACTCTCTGAATGAATGGAATTTACACATCAAAACAGTTATGTGCTATTTAGCTACTTAGCCCATGTTTCTTATTGTTGTTGTGGTTTTGGATTTGGTTTGTTTAGTTGTTGAGACAAAGGCTCCCTGTAACCAGCTGCCCTGAAACTCCTTTGTAGAATGGGCTGACCTGGATCTCACAGAGGTCTGCCTGCCTCTGCCTCCAGAGTGCTAGGACTAAAGGTGTGTACCACCACACCTGGCTACATATGCATTTTTTATCCTCCTTGCTTTAACTTATATGCACCCAAACCATAAACTCTGCAAAGGAAACACAGCATTTCAACAGTGGCCCATTACAATACTGTCCAAATGGTATGCCCATGAACAGCCTTTATTCACCTTAAATTCCACTCTTATTCTTCCCCATATATCTTTGACATTACCAAAACATTCCTCTGAATTATTCTCAATTAAAAAAAATCTTTAGACTCCTATATTCTATCAGATAATACTAGTTAGTTTCCTGAAGCTCTGAGAAGCACTTGGAGCTATCAGCAAGAAATCCTTTGTAATTCACCAGACACTTTCTCTCCAGCTGCATCTCCCCAGGCAGAAAAATTTACTGGATGTGCTCCAACAGTCAATGGCAACACAGCTCCATCTGTTAACTTTTGGCTTCAACATCTCGGGGAATTCTGACATGGGGAACTAATTCAAAGCAATTGTATTGCCCTCTGGATAAGGCTCAACTCTAATTCTTTTCAAGATAAGAACACATTTTCTCATCAGTTCTGTTATCATGCTATTAAGCACCATCTGTATTCTGTTCAGTGTTCTGGATGGACTCTTGGAATGCTAATATGAATCACATGAAAGAGCTGCTCATCTCGGTATGTGCCTGTCTAGTAAATAGAGATGTAATGAAGATAATTACACGGTATGTAATAGCATGTATTTATTTACACATGTTTATCTAGAGCCTGCTATGAAAAGCACTGTGTTGACCATGATAATGAAGGGAACTTAGAGGAAAGTCCCTTCACCCAACAGGAAATTTAGAGATGACTAGAAGAAATAACAGTGCTGTTATAGAGATGAGTGTTGAGTGAGAGAGCAGTTAAGGAAGTGAAGGATGCTGTCAGGGCATGATAGTGTGAAACGGCATGGGTAATGGCAGAGACTTTAAACTATTTGCCACTATTAGGACATAAGATAGTATGAACAGAAAATTTTCAGATGAAGTTGGAGTTCTACAAAGGAGAAAGGGTTGCAATGGACAGAATCAATAAGGACACAGTTTCAGTAAAGTTCCTTGTCTGAAAGGAAGTTAGGCACCTTCTCTTGGAAAAGTAAAACTCATTAGATTAAGTTACAGCTACAGGATAGACTCCTATCATGTACAGATAAGTGAAATATAACTTGATTTATGGTATATTAATGAGCCAGAAGTTTAACTTGATTAAAAACTGGATTTTTTGCAGAGATAGAACACAGATTTACACACACGTCGCATAGCAATTTGCCTGTGCAGTACTAACTAAAACATGTTGTTAGTAGCCAGTATATGTGCAGTTATTACCTTGAAAATGAGAACAATTTTTCATTCACTGCTGGTGGGAATGTAAACTCGTACAGCCACTATGGAAAGCAGTGTGGAGAACCCTTGGAAGACTTGGAATGAACTTGCCACCCGATCCAGCCATACCACTCCTAGGCATGTACCCTCAAGACTCACCCCACCGCAAAGATACATGCACAGCCATGTTTATTTCAGCTCTCTTCACAATAGCAAGGAGCTGGAACCAACCCATATGCCCCTCAACTGATGAGTGGATAGAGAAAATGTGGTACATCTACACAATGGAGTTCTATGCAGCAGTAAAGAAAGACGACATCATGAGCTTTGCAGGAAAATGGCTGGAGCTAGAGGACATCATGCTGAGTGAAGTAACACAGTCCCAGAAAAACAAACGATGAATGGTATCCCTCATCTGTGGATGCTAGTGCCAATTACCCAGTTGTAAGTATTTCTTGTGTAGGGCCCCCTGAGCTTTGTCCAAAGTGGTTGGGAGTGATGCATATTGGAAAACAACAACAACAAGAAAGGACTGCATCAAAGAACTGACTGAAACAGTGAACTTCTGCTCAAAACAGTCAACTTCCACATGGAGAATATTGAGAAAGACTGAGAAAGAGATGAAAAGCATGTTTGGCAGAATGCATGAGCTCTGTTGGGGTGGGGGGATAGGATGGGGGACATGGGTCTAGGTTTGATAAAATATATATATATATAAATTAATTAATTAAAAAACAAGAAAATGAGAACAATTTTATCAACTTAAATATGACTTTTGCTCACTTCAGTTCCATATACCAGTCCCACTTCTGACTTCCAAGACTAAAAACCTTCATTAGTATTTGAGGAGAAGATAGAAAAGCATTGCCTTTACAGTACCTGGGTCTACTAATCCCCTTCTCACTGTGCTTCAGGGAACTAGAGAAAATGATGTTCTCTGATGTGAATTGCATACAAACTATTCACAGTTGACCACATCCACTGGGCAAAACTCACTTACCAATCCCAAGGAATGTACAAACACCAGTTCCAAAACACTGACTGCCTGATCATTCTGGCTGTCTAAATTGGGAACTAATTAAATGTTTTAACTGGAAGTCTCTCCTTGCTGCAGCAGACCAGCTATTCTGTAGCAAATGTGTCAATAAAACACTCTTTGGGAGAATCCAGTAGGACAAGAAATAACTGCTCACTGGTAGCACCATGTGTCCCATGTATATACACAGGCTTAGACAGGATATATTCATTTCCCTTATGCAAAGAGATGAGAAAGGATGAGATTACATCTTTTTTTTTTTTTTTTTTTTTTTTTTTGGTCTTTTTGAGACAAGGTCTCCCTGTAGCCCCAGCTGTCCTGGAACTCACTCTGTAGACCAGGCTGGCCTTGAACTCACAAAGATCCGCCTGCCTCTGCCTCCCAAGTGGAGATTACATCTTTTTTATGTCCAAGTGATCAAAACAGGTTTTCTCTTCTGCCTATGCAGGATTTCAATCCAGTCTACCGGCAATGATAAAATATTGTATTAACCAAGCCCCTCCAGCTGGATGGTGGGAGCCTTGGGTTGTGTGGGTTTGGGCATAGGTGCCTGCAAATTGGTTTTACATGAAGGATGCTTGTACTCATAATTTATTACTTATTGCTAAAAAATGAAATAAAAAAGATTGTATTAATGATTTGCATGAAAGGACATTTGGTATCACTTAAATACATCATGTATCATTTGGATGTTGTAAGAGTTCAGTGCTAACTTGTTCACTTCATTTTCATTAAAAAAGATGCTAGGCATAGAGGCAGAGGCCTTTAATATCAGCACATAGAGGCTGAGGCAGGAGGACTGTGAATCGAAGGCCAGCCTGGCTATATACCAAAACTCTTCTAAAAAATGTATAAAGTATTTCTCCCACTTAAATACTAATTCTAACCAAAAAAAAACCCCCTCTATTTCTCTTCTAGTAAAGAGCTACTACTTATACTAACTGCCTAAGTTTCTTTGGAAGAGCAGCTGACTTAGAGTGATTGGGTTATGTGGAGGTAACTTTTTGCAGTGAAGAAGATTCTACCTGGACTGATTTAGAAACCCATGATCTTTTAACATAAAGTCACCTATGTTTCTGATAATCACAGATACAATTTAATTGCTGTGGATCAACTATGAAAACAGATGCCACAAATACACAGTTAATACACAGTTATGACCTCAAGTTGTTGAGTATCTGATCTGGTGCAAGGATCATCTAGCTTGAAGATTGCCATCAATATTGTATGAATTGAATACAGTCCTAGCTAGTTCCTTTTTACTGACAGCTTTACCCAACATAGGTTGGTAGTCATCTGGGAAGAGGGATGCTCAGTTGAACAATTCCCCTAGATATGACTGGCCTGTGGTCATGACTGTAAGAGATTGTCTTGGTTGATGAATGATGTACTTATCATACCATAGACAGCATTACCTGCAGGCTGATGAGCCTGGACTGTTTAAGAAAGCCACCTGAGTGTGAGCCAGCCATGAGGTAGTAAGCAGCCTTTCTCCAAGATTCTTGCTTTCAGATTCCTGACTTGACTTCCCTCAAGAATAAATTGTGAACTGGAAATCTAAGCTAAAATAAACCCTCCTTTCTTCTCTAAGGTACTTTTGTCAGAGAGTTTTATCACAGCAGCAAAAACCAAACTAGAACAAATACCTTAACATGAATGAAAAATTATGCAAGGTAGATTGCCCATGATTGTGAAAAGGACACACAAGACAAAGCAGACATGAAAAGGGATACTTCGAGAAAGTGAGGTAAACTCAAAGTGGAGACAAGTGAAAAAGTTATCCTAAGGGTAGAGACTCAGAGAAGAAACCTGAAAGGAAATGAAGACTAAAGTATATTTTGTACAATGCACAAGAGTTGGAGAGGTGAAGAAGGAAAGAGATGGATGGATGTCTCAGGAAGACAGCACAGACAATGAAATCAAACACATGCAACTGTGTGACGAGCGGTTTGGGACTGCGGTCTGCACCCTAGGAAGTAAGAGTGGGTAGGGAAGGAGACGTGATTCCAGGAAGACAGATTTTAATTTCAAAAAGAGATTTAGTTTGTAATCAGAAAAGATATAAAAGTTCAATTGTTAAATATTCACAAGGTATGAATAGGCATATTATGAAACTGAATATCTGAACATGGAGGAAATCTATGAATGTTTATCTCAGGAATTTTCATAAAAGTGAAAATAATTGTTTACACTATGATAAAAACTTAGACTTAATCCTTTGGCAACAGCAAACCATTGAAATATTTTGACAAAATAAATGTGGGAAGTACAAATAATTAAAGAGATTCACAAGGGATGTACACATTGATACATAGTTTACGTGGAGCTCTAAAAATAGAAAATAGCTAAAACAATCTTGAAAATGAAGAGAGAGACTAGAGGATTTATGTTACTAGCTATTAAGGCTTACTGTAAAACAACAGTAAAAAACAAAGTGTAACAATAAACAAATGGGTCAGTGACCGAGACTTCTACCACACACATATGGACTCTACAGCTTTGATAGGGGACACTGCTCCACAAGGGAGATACGCCATCTCTCCATAAACAGTAGTCATCTGCATATGTATGAGGGACCGAATGGAACTTGACTCTACCCCCTACCATACATAAAAATAAATTCTGCATATATTATAAAGATCAATATGAAAGGTAAAAAAATAAAGCTTCTAAGGAACACATAGGAAAGTTCTTCACATCTTTAGCAAGCAAAAATTTCTTAAAGAGGACCCATAAAGCACCTATCTTGAAGGAAATAACTGAGAAACTGATTTACATTAAAATATGAGAACTATTTATTGATATTGAGAGAGTGGAAATGTATGTGTGTATGTGTGTGTATCTGTGTGTCTGTGTATGTGTATGTGTGTAAATATATCTATATATCTAACAATAAACATCTAGCCCACAAAATAATTATAATATATTTGAAAAAACCTTATAAACCAGAAAAAAGCCATAAGCAATTTTTTATTGAATACAGTATAGAAGAGATATCTGAACATCCAAAAAACGTAAATATTTGATTGCTTCATTGGGGAAATGCAAAATTAACTGCTGTGAGATAGCATTAGACACTTACCCCAGACTAGGTAAGTTAATAAAAAGCCTGACATTAGCAAACACTAGGCACATTCATACACACAATCTCACACTCACACCCTGTGCCTCCTCATACTCAGTCACACATTCACCCTCACAAAGGCAATGGAGAATTTTAGGATAGTGGTACTATTTTGCTGAAAGGGTGCTCATGATTGAGTTCCCATATTTTGTGACATTTAATTAGACTATATACTTGGAATATATATATATATATATATATATATATATTTGGGGGGTTCGAACAGGCATTATTGGTGGAACAGTAAATAAAGAGGCAAGTCATGGGTCAATCCTGGGATGGGTCAGCATATGAGATCACTGCCCTTGGAATTCATATATTTAAATATACTGTTAGAGAGTTGGCAAAGGATCTAACATCATCATTTAGAATTGAAAGGTAAAAAAGTAAGAGAAAATAAAGACAGTCAACCCCACTCGAAAAGGACACCACAGATTCCTGTTGCACTGGGGTCATCCACTGAGGCCTGACAGGGTAGGCCACAGTACAGTACACTCCCATTTACAGCTGATAAATTGTTCTGAAGGAAACTGCTAGATTTCAAAGGTCTTTTTTGAGAATATCTATGCACAGAAAAAAAAAAATCTCAAACTTTCCCCTTTGGGACTTGCTACCAATCACTTGTAATCTATTTTAAAACTTAAAATATGTTAGTTTGTAACCAAATAATTTTTTTTTCTAGCTGAACTTTTATCTTCAGAAGTAGCTGTGTAAACATAGGCAAGGTTACCAATGTACCCAAGGCATGTTGTCATGTGACTATATGGCCTGGGAGTCAGGAACAGCTCAGCCAATTTTGATCCTTTTATTTTTAAGTAATTTTTTTTTCCTGTTTTGTTTGCTGAATCCTTTGAGGGACTGTGGCAACTTGCTTGCAAATAAGCCTCTCCTCCATGGAGTCTTCCTCCAGAGGAGCTATGTGTTGCTTAGCCAAGTATGCTCTTTGCTTTACCTGGGTACAGGGCATGCCAATATGCTAATCCGTCATGAGCTAATACTGGCTTTCCTTTTGTCCCTGTGACTGGCAGTGGTATATCAGCTTCTTCAAACCTTATAAAGGGAGAAGGAAATGAAGTGATATCAGGGGCAGCTGGACTTGTCTGGCCTATGAGGAACTGTAGAGGAAGTGCAGTGAGGAACACTGGAGGTGAAAAAAGAGGAAGATACTAAGTGTCAACTTCAGGGACAGAACAGTAAGACTTGGTTACCCACCAGAGTCCCCAGCAAGCCCCAGACATCACTTGGGCTGACAGCCACACCAAGTTCTTAAAGCAGCATGCTGGGCTTGTTTAAAGAGTTGCCAGTGTGGCCTGTGCTCTCGCCTCCAGTGCTGGCACTGAGTATATGCTATTGTCCCTTTCACTAAAACTAGAACTGAAGGCAGTGAGGTGCACCATTGACCAGTGTTTCCTTAGTTCCTGAGGAGTGTTTACTGAGGTGTGGTGTTTTTCAAAGCCTTTAATAAGTAGCACGCCATGTTCTCCAAACCTTTATTTTTCTGAATGTGTGGAGAGGACAGTGTTTTGCTCCTTTCCAAAACATTTCTGTTGCTGGGAATTCCATGCCATTCTCTGAAAGTGGACACCCTGACGAATTGTGTACGGTAATAGTATATTCACATTTTGATTAAGAGAGACCTAACTCTGTAGCCAACCCCAAACTAAGGTCCATCAAAGAAGTAAAACAAATCTTTTATTCAAAAGGCAACATGCGTAGGAAGGATCACCATTCACATTTGCCTTTGGAGTTGTGGGATAGAAATGGAAAATCAGCTTTAATATCTTCTTCATACCATTTTAATCCATCCTGGAAGTAATTGTCATAATTCACTTGACCATAAAATATTGTATCAGAAAGCCAGCTTCTGGTTTGATGATGTAAACATTTGTTTCCCTTCTGTGGGCACTGAACTGTTACTGATGTTGCCACTGTGGGCCGACTTCTATGGAAACCTCTTCTTGCAGAATAACTGGACTGGTTGGAGGCCTTTTCTCTCTGATGAATGAGAAAACGTGGTGGTGCATTTCTTCCAGCTGACAAGCACATACGAGACAGACTCATTAAGGAAAACCACTTCATTTTTTTCCCTGTGAGTTAAGAGATGGGAGAGTTCACCAAGAACAACACATGGAAGGAATTTTTCACCCAACCAGAGAACAGTTGTGAATTTGCCCAAATGCCTGCCAATCTTATAGGATATGAGAAATTCTGACCTTTGGGAACCAAGGGCACCTTGTTTAAAGATGAGTTGTTTGGATTATGTGCTGGACTTCTCAAAGCACTCCACAGTCACTGTGTCCCTCGTTTTCCACAGTGGGGCATCAGGGTACATGTGATTTTCCTGCCGATAAGAACTCAGATCTGGAAAAGAACGAGGCAGAAGCACCCAATGGTGCTTATGAAAACCACCACACCACAGGACTGGGGTAACCTCATCCAGCAAAATAGCTTTGAAAGCCAAATACTAGTTCCTAATTTCAAAGGGGATGAAAAGAAAGTGGCCAGTGGACAATAAGCTATTGTGACTTGAAATTCTAAATACCAAATGGGAAAGCAAATAAATCATGTGTGAGAAAAAGATAATTTGTAATATATTTTTCAGAAAATCTAGAAAAGTAGTTTGTGTCAAAAATGTCTTGCAATTTTCAGGAAGGCAATTCATTCTCAATGGCCCCATTTTTAAAAAGTTTTAACAAACAATCTTCTACTAAATTAATATCATTGAGCACTTTTTATCTATTAGAAATTAGAGCCTGATGGGGCTGGAGAGATGTCTCAGCAGTTAGGAGCGCCGACTGCTCTTGCAGAGGACCTGGATTCATTTCCCAGCACCCACATGGTGGCTAAGAGCCATCTTCAACTCCAGTTCCAGGGGAATCCAACGCCCTCTTCTGATCTCCACGGCATTACACGACACAGGTGCACCAGCCTACATACAGACAGTATACTCATATGCATAAATAAATAAATAAATAAATAAATAAATAACTTAAAAAAAAAGAAATTAGAGCCTGAGATGAAGCCCGTGATATCAGGACTCAAGACACTGAGGTGGAGCTGGTGATTCCATAACTTTTTGGAGAAAAAAAAAGTTAAAGGGAAAAACAGCAACAAAAAGACTTGCTCAGAGAACTTACCCAAACAGTAAACTTCTGCATCAAAAAAAAGACTTGAGGGGGTTGGAGAGATAGCCTAGTGGTTAAGAGTACCAACTGCTCTTGCAGAGGACCCGGGTTCGATCCCCAGCACCCACATGGTGGCTAAGAACCGTCTGTAACTCCAATTCCAGGAGAACTCCAGTTCCAGGGGAATCTGAGACCCTCTTCTGACCTCCGCGGCATTGCACGACACGGGTGCACAAACCTACATGCAGACAGTACATTCATACACATAAATAAAAAACATAAATAAAAAAAATTTAAAAATTAAAAAAAGGATGCATGAAATTAAGATGAAATTAGGAGTCTAGGGGAGGAATTGGAGGGAATGAGGGGAGGACTTGATCAAAACATATTGCATACATGCATGAAATTCTCAAACAGTAAAAAAGAAAATAAAAAAAATGTGAAAAAGAAAGGTTTGTTCCAAACTACAGAAGGAAAGCTGCAAAATAGAAATTAATAAATACTTAATTGAAAACAATCTGGAAAACAACTTTCCATCGACTGGCCGACTGCAACACTAATGAAAATGCAGTATAAGTTATATTTAATGTGGATAAGGGTAGATTTTTAATTTGTTTCATTTCTTATACATGAGGCCAGAAGTTAGAGTACAAGGCCTGGGAACCTCCCTGAATAAGATGTGTAGAACTTATAGGAACTCTGTGTTTTCCTAGAGTCAAAACTGGAAAAGGAGAGGAATAGGGAAAGTCGGTGCTGAAGAGCAAGGCAGTGAGCCTATGAGAAAACAACCACGACCCCTCCAGGAGCGAGTCAGGCGGGCTGGAACCCACCTTCATTCTTTTGATCAGGACCTGCAGAATAACCATGTCCTCTTTGTTTATTTTAATATTGTTATTTATTCAACAATTCATGCAACATATTTGATTATATTCAGAGCCCCTCTACCTCTGTCCTCATCTTACCCCATCTCAAATTCATGTCTTCTGCTATCATTCATCTCTTTTTCTAAAAGGCCTATAAGGTCTAATCTGAGTTTAGCAAATACTCTTGCCTGTGGGCTTAGCCCTTGGAGTCTGCACAACCTACCAGGCCTCACACCAGTAAGGAAAGTTAAGGCTCCCTCTCCCAGCATCTACCAATTGTCAGTAGATGCTCAGTTACTGCTGCAAGCTCCCAGCCTGCTCCTCCCATCCTGCTGCACCCTTGGCTAGCTTCAGTTTGCACCAGTCTTGTGCATGTTTTCATAACCATTGTAGGTTCATACGTGCAACTACTCTGTGGTATCCAGAAGTTTCCTTGTCTTTCTCTACCACCTTGCTGTTACAATCTTTTGCCATGCCCTCCTCTTTTGCAATGATCCCTGAGCATTGGGAGGAGAAGGCACAATATTGGTGATTTAGAGTTGAGCACTCCACAGTCTCACTTTCTCTGTGCATTGACCAGTAATGGGTTCCTGATGCAGAAGAACCTTCTCTGGTGAGAGTTGAGATATCCATTGATCTATGGGTAACAATAAATCACTACGAGTCAGTGTGCTGCATAGCTTTAGTTGTCAACTTGACAATAATGGGTAAAGGGAATCCCAACTGAGGAATTGTCTCTATTGGACTGGCCTGTGGCCATGTCTGTGGGACATTTTCTCAATTGTTGAGTGATGTGGGAGGCCCAGCCCACTGTGGGTGGTGCCAGCCCTGGGCAAGTGGTCTTGTGTTGTATAAGAAAGCAGGCATGGTAGCGCATGCCTTTAATCTTAGTGCTTGGGAGGTAGAGGCAGGCGGATCTTTGTGAGTTCAAGGCCAGCCTGGTCTACAAAGTGAGTTCCAGGACAGCGGGGACTAAAAAAAAAAAAAAAAAAAAAAAAAAAAAAAAAAAAAAAGAAAGCAGATCAAACACAGGCCAGAGGGGCAAGCCAATAAGCAGCTACCCTCCATGGTCTGTGCTCCAGGTTCTTGCCCTGAATTCCTGCTTTGGGTTCCCCTGATGATGGACTGTGTTTGTAAGCCAAATAATCCATCCCCACCCCCCCCACACACAAGCTGGTTAATTGGCCAGTGTTTTTATCATAGCAATTGAAAGCAGACCAGGACAGTCAGTTTAATACTATGGTCTATTTAGCAGAATGATAATAGTAGGTTCTCCCGTATTCTGTCTAGCCACATGTTCTTGGCCCTGACAATAGTACCAGGTAAGGAATACATCTTGTGAAGCAGGCCTTAAGTCCAGTTCAAAAGCAATTGGTTACTCCTATACATTCATATCACATTACATCAGTGGGCATATTTTGCCAATCAAGTTGTTATTGTAGTTCACAGAGTTCACAGCTGTGTAAGGTTGATGATGACCTTTCTCTGCCAGGAACAATGCATAGCATCTTCTAGTACTGTGAAAGTTAGCTGCAGAGATGAATCTTTAAGGTCAGCACTAGTTTGCTTTCTCTTTATTCGTTCTGGGATTCAGGTACTTAGTGTCTTTAGCAATATGGTGTTACTGTCAAGTTCTGGGATATTTCTTTCAACAACTCCAAACAAAGGAATCCATTCCTGGCATTGGGCTTTTCATCTGCTAACCCATGGTACCCATCAGAGCCATTGAACCCTGTTCTAAGGTAACTACATTTAAAAACTTTTTTATAATGTATACATATGTATTGAAAGAAGCTTCTATAGTAGGTTTCCATATGACTCTTTGAAAAGGTCTTCTTAAAGTCAGGTTTTCTCTAAAGTACATAAATATATGAATATAAAGTAGGTAAATATCTCATTAGGGATCTAGTTAGAAAGTCTATTAGATACACCCCCATATGTAAGTGTGCTGAGTGGTGATAGAGCAGATGTGAGTTTTAGATGTGAAGGAAGAGCTAATTAAGAATCAGACCTGACTGAGACATGGTTTGGGAATGACTAGGACATACTTGCACACTGTAGAAAAGTTGGGGCTGGAGAGATGGCTCAAAGGTTAAGAGCACTGACTGCTCTTGCAGAGGACCTGGGTTCAAATCCCAGTACCCACATGGCGGCTAAGTACCGTCTTAGGCCGGTCATGGTGGCACATGCCTTTAATCCCAGCACTTGGGAGGCAGAGGCAGGCAGATTTCTGTGAGTTCAAGGCCAGCCTGGTCTACACAGTGAGCTCCAAGCCAGCTGGGACTAAAGGGAGACCTTGTCTCAAAAACAAACAAATAAACAAACAAACAAAAAACACAGAAAAGTTTAGTTGGGGCCTTGACTTGGATTTAGATACCCTTGCCTAACCTCCTTTATTAAAAATGAAATGATACACATCCTATTACCCATTTCTCACCCAACAAACACTAATACAGCAGCTGGTATTCTGATTATGTGATGTCCACCCATTCAATGGACTATTACAGAGAAAGCTTTGAATACTTTCCTGAAAAAGACTTTACTGTTTCTTTCTTTCTCTCTCTCTCTCTCTCTCTCTCTCTCTCTCTCTCCCTCCCTCCCTCCCTCTCTCTCCCTCTCCCTCTTTCTCTCTCCCTCCCTCCCTATTTGTCACTGTTTTTCTGCCTCTTTACCCCCCCACACACGCGCACGCTCACACACACCCAGTTAATCTTCCAAAATTAAGCGAGAATTTGTCTTAATGTTAATTTCTAATCCAGGAGCTGGAGAAACAACAGTTCAGCTCATTACCATGATGCCTGTGATTAGCAATATGGAAAGCCATACAGACTGCCACAGGATAATTTTAGGTTCTTATACATTACTCATGAAATTGCTTTTGAACCTATTACCCAGAAGAGTAAAAATAACAGCAGTCCAGTAAGTAATAGAATCAAAGGGAGCCATGCATACAAAGCAGGAATAGAGGAAACCCAGAAGGAAGTTACCAAATTCATTTTAACAGAATTAAGATTGATTTTCAGTTACTTCTTGTTTAACTTTTTACATAACTATCTTCAACTTGGAATGGGCCTGTTGATTTGAAGAGAAATATAGACTGAGGTTGAAAGGCAGTTAATTTAGTTTGGATTTTTGCTTATTTAAAAAGTTGATATTTGGGGACTGGAGAGATGTTTCAGAGGAACAGCTCTTCTTGCAGATGATCTGAGTTGAGTTCCCAGTACTCTCATGGCAATTAATAACCTGTGACTCCAGTTCCAAGGAATCTAATGCCCTCTTCTGGTTTCAGCAGGCATTGCATGCACATAGTGCACTTACATACATGCAGGCAAAAGAATCATACACATAAAAAATAAAAATGAATAAAAATCTCAAAGGTTGATTTCTTAACTAGTACTTTCTCTTCACCCTGAGGTTTTCAGAAATAGCTACTTAACCAAACTTTATTTTTATTTCTTATTTTTATTTTCTGAGACAGGTATTTACTATGTAGGCCAGGTTAGGCTTGAACTTGAAGCAATCCTCCTGACTCAGCTTCTCAAATTTGGGGATTACAGGTGTGAAGCATTTACCTGGTTTAAATTTTATTTTAACAAATCTTAGCTGGGCGTGGTGGTGTGTACCTTTAATCCCAGTACTCAGGAGGCAGAAGCAGGTGGATCTCTGTGAGTTCAGGGCCAGCCTGGTCTACAGAGCGAGCTCCAGGACAGCTGGGGCTACAGGGAGACCCTGTCTCAAAAATACAAAAAAGGGAAAAACAAATCCTATTATTCCTTTTGGATGAAAGAAGCCTTATGTTTTTTCCTGAGAAAATATAGCAAAAATATTTTCCTTGTGAATTAAATCTAATTTTAATTAAAATACACATCTAACTTATTATAAATGTTTAAATGTTACAGAAGGGGAGTGTAAATATTCATCATCTCTAATTCCTCATTCTTTCTCATCTAAGACCCTAGATGAATATAATTGCTTCTTATGTTCTGAAGTTTATTTTCCATTGTTATAGTAATAACAAGTTTCCACTTCTGACAAATGGGCAATATAGCCATAACCTGGGCACAGAAGGACAAACTGTACTTGAAAGTACTTGATACTTTTCCTATGAGCTGAGTTTTCACAGGATGCTTAAGAACATCCTATAATAAGCAGTGTTTGTCACTATGTAATGTAGCCATCTTATTTGACTTCCCAACTGGGAATCTTTCCCACAAGAATTCTCACATCTGTGCAAGACATGTGCAAGACTGTGAGTCATTGTCTGAAACACTGGAAGTTAAAAATAACCTTCAGGGGCTGGAGAGATAGCCTAGCAGTTAAGAGCACCAACTGCTCTTGCAGAGGACCCGGGTTCGATCTCCAGAACCCACATGGCAGCTGAGAACCGTCTGTAATTCCAATTCCAGGAGAACTCCAGTTCCAGGGGAACCCGAGACCCTCTTCTGACCTCCATGACATTACACAACACGGGTGCACAAATCTACATGCAGACAGTATACTCATATACATGCAAAAATAAAATAAAAAAGAATATTTTTTTAAAAAAGAAATAGCCTTGAATGTTCTGTGCACAGGGACAAGGGGCAAATATATGATGGAAGCATTAAGTGGATGAAAACAATTTATGTATGTAGATGTGGATATATATTTTTTAATGACAGAAACAAGGAAAAACATGATCTAGCAAATGTCTAATGCCATGCTCAGTATGTGTAAGATGTACATACCCACAAATCCACTTACTTTTTATTACTGTTACTCTCAGACTTTCTATGCACTTACATACATATGTAATATAACTGCAATATACACTATAAAATAAATTCCAGAGAATGACTTAAGGACAATTAACATTAGCACATAAATATAGATATATAGATACATAGATATAGAAATGCATGAATCACCCTTTTGATGAACTTAAAAGAATGGCTTTCATTCTCTAGGATTCATGAAACAGCAGATTTTAAAATTTACTTACTAGTTCATTCATTTTATGTGTGGGTGTCCACGCATGGGTGTGGGTGTGTGTCTAAGCTGGCTGGCCTAGGACATGAATGTATCTGTCTCTGGCCTTCAATGCTGGGGTTACAGGCACAGTACCTGGTTGCTAGGGATTTGAGCTCAGACGCTTATTCTTGTATAGAAAACACTCTTATCTACTGAGTCATCTCCTCAAACCAAGAGAGGATTTTGGGCTCTTGTATTCACTGCTGAACTATCCCTGCAATTAGACCTAAAGACTCTTAATAAAAATGCATTGAATGAATGAACCAACAGTTTACTCTTTCCATATTAAGAAAACTGTACATAATAATAATTGATATAGATCAGACCCATAATAAAGAAGGAAAAGAAACAGAATTCTAGCTATAGAAAGAAATTCTACAGAAAGAAACTAGAAGTAGTCAGGAAAATAAAGAAAGGGGGTGGGAGAATAGATTGCAGGGAGACAA
This sequence comes from Rhizomys pruinosus, assembly GCA_009823505.1. NCBI lineage: Eukaryota > Metazoa > Chordata > Mammalia > Rodentia > Spalacidae > Rhizomys > Rhizomys pruinosus. Next base: position 6,541,904 of record VZQC01005840.1, read on the forward strand.
GGAGGAGGGGAAGGCGGGGGAGAGAGCGCTCAGAACAGGAAGGCAAGAAGGCTGGTCCTTTCTAAATATAGGACCTTCTGTTAATGAACTGTATTCACATTCTAAAGATATTAAGAGGGGCTGGAGAGATAGCTCAGCTGCTTTTCCAGAAGACCCAGGTTCGATTCCCAGCCCCCACATGGTGATAACCTGTGTTGTGCAATCCCCTGTGGAGGTCATCCTTCTATTTCATAAGCACTTTCTAGTTCAAATCTTTTATATTGATGTAAAGTTAGATGGCTAACACAATTTAATTAGATTGAAGGCAAGTGTCTAAACAAAGACAAAAGGAAAGTTACCTGAATTGGAATGCCTCAGAAGCCGCTTCTTCATTTTGGAAAAGTAGAAGGGGCATGTTGGCATTTCTTGTTCTTCTTTGTCTTTACATTATAGGCATCATCGTAGCTCTGATCTGACATGCTCTGTAGGGAAACAACCTCTTCATTTTAAAAGCATTCACTATGCAGTTGACTTTTATGAAAATATTTAAAACTAGGTGTTCTTTGTATATGGAAGGGGTATGTGTGTGGGGTATGCACACACGTGTATGTGTACATAGAAGCCAGAGGACATCAGGTGTCCTGTGTTATTACTCTCTGCTTTATTCCCTTGGGCAGCATCTTTCACCAAGCCTGGAGCAACATTGGGAGCCAGCAAGCTTCAGCATCCTCTTTCTGCATCCCAAAGCACTGCAGTTACAGGCATGCAACCACTTCCAGCTTTTTTAAAAATTCTTTTATATTAATTTTATTTATTTCTGTATGTGTATGAATGTACTGTCTGCATGCAAGTTTGTGCACCCGTGTCGTGCAATGCCGCGGAGGTCAGAAGAGGGTGTCGGACTCCCCTGGAACTGGAGTTCTCCTGGAACTGGAGTTTCAGACGGTTCTCGGCCGCCATGTGGGTGCTGGGGATCGAACCCGGGTCCTCTGTAAGAGTGGTCGGCACTCTTAACCGCTAGGCCATCTCTCCAGTCCCACTTCCAGCTTTTTTATCATGAGTACTTTACAGTAAAATAGCATTTCTGCATATATATATATATATATATATATATATATATATATATATGTATATATGTTTACATTGGTATTTTAGGATATAATCCTTAATTTTTAGAAAGTGTTTAACTCTAACTTTATTTCTCTCCCCACATATGTTCTACATTTTACTTTATTACATTTCTGACTTCAAAGCAGCACATTCTCCCTGATCACACTCTTACTGCTAGTTTCTTGCTTCTTCAGTCTTCATAGGCTCATTCCTGCAAGTCTGCCCTGTACAGCAAGCCTGGCTGCTGGTTATCCAAGCCCGTATCTTGTGTGGCTCTTTACTTCTGCTCTCCTCCTTCTAGTCACCCCAGATTCCTGGGTAAACATGGTTGGTGTCCCTTCTCCAAGGTGCAATGACAAGCCCAAATATAACTTTCCTCAAGTAAGAACATCTTGTTTTGATGTGTGATCTCTTCAGAAGAGCTTCCCCTACTTCCTTTCCTTGATGAACCACATGACAAAGCCAGCCCGAAAGACAGTAGGAGACACTGGCCTCCTGGGACCTGGAGTCAGAACCAAGTAGAACTTCTGTGTGACCCCGCCCTCTCAGTCTGGCTCCTGAGACACAAATCCCAGGCCTCTGCTCTCATTCCAGTACTGCTGCCTTCTTTTTATATCAGTTTGAAACTGTTACTTGAAACCATGGTTTCATCTTCAAGGAAAGAACATTTTCTTGTTTTTGAGACCAGTTTCAATTGCTGGCCTCATCTCAAATCCTTTTTAGGCCACCAAATCTCCTACTTGTTCTTAAGTAGTCTTTCTGCACAGCAATGGTCAGAGCTCTCCTGAACTCGGGAGCAGAGAAAACCCGGAGTAACAGCAATGCTCTAGTTCCCAGTGCTGAGCCGTCTCTCCAGCCCCACATCTCTGTAGCTTTTTATGAACTGTTAAATTTCACTAACTATAATAATAAAGACTTTATATTTTAGCTTTACTATTTGCTATTCTGTTTCCTGGCATAAATGTTCATATGGTACAAGAAACTATCATAATACATTCCTAATGTCAATTAATAAGCTCATTTCTTTACCCATTTTCTCCTTTAAGAATCCGTTAAAGAGTTTGGCTGTAGAAGAATTATTATTAGCTTGGAATTTGTGTGACATCCTTAAACCTTCTCTTCTAAAATTACAAGAGAAAAATAAAACAAAATGCTTTCTAAATCCAGGTAACTAATATACTCTTCAGATAATATTAGGAAAAGCACATTTTAGAACTGGGTAGCATTAGATTTGCAAACTTCAATGCCCATAACTATAGAAATTGTGACTAGAATTTCATTTTCTGGATGAGGAATCAAATGATATGATGTTATAAAATATACATGTTAAATATATTCACTTATTCAATAATATGTAACTATTGCTTTAAATAAACCTCAGAGGTAAGAGGTGGAGTGATGACTAAGTGTTGGTTAACCTTTTGAAAAATGTCTTCAGCAATGGAAATATCAGAAAAGTAAATGTCCCAGGGATCTGAAGCTACCTATTACTGATACTTAATTACCCTGCCAAGAAATAGAAAGAAAAACCCAGAAAAATGGAAACTTTTATCAGATCTGCACTTTGTTTCAAATTGCTATCTGATCTCTACCTTTGTGAATCAGGACAAGTTAGTTGTCAGTTTCCAGGTAAATTTTCCTCTTTCCCTTTGAAATTTAGAACATAACAGATTTTCCACCCAAACCAGGTATAGAATCTATCCAATCTCTCCCTAAAATTGACACTCGAAATGTATTTTGATCATTTGTGTGTTTGTTTTTATGTGTGTGAGTATTTTGCCTGCATGTCCATGTCGTATAATGCCTGCAGAGGCCAGAAGAGGACATCGAGAATCCTCTGGAATTGGAGTTACAGCAAGCACGTGGGGACTGGAAACTAAATATGGATCTTCGGCAAGAGCAGCCAGTTACTCTTAACTGCCGAGCCATCTCTCCAGCCCTGATGCTCATGATTTTTAAGAAAGCTTTTGAGGGGCTGAAGTGATGGCTCAGTAGCTACAAGCACTGGCTGCTCTTGCAGAGGACTCAGGTTTGAATCCCAGCACACTGTTTAACAACTGTCCATATTTTCAGTTCCAGGGGATCCAAAGCCCTTTTCTGTCCTCCTCAGGCATTGCACAACATAGGTAAAGTTACATATATGCAAGCAATACCGTCATACACATAAAATAAAATTAAAAATGAAAAAGAAAGTTTTGATTATATATGCATTATAAAAAGCAGCAAATGCTAGATGTGGTGGTGCTCAGGTGGATCTTTGTAAGTTCAAGGCCAGCCTGGTCTACAGAGTGAGTTCCAGGACAGCTGGGGCTACAGGAGACCCTGTCCCAAAAAGACCAAAAAAAAGAAAAAAAAAAAAGCAGCAAACTGCAATGTTGTTAGAGTTTCATAATTTTCCTTCTGATTTTATAAGTTGATGGTTTTCAACAAATGTAAGATCTTTTAAACCATTAGAACTTCTTTTTGCCTGCTTTACTCTCACGTAACAAATATTGAATCTAGCTGCACATGTCAGGAAGAGTCTCTGAATTTTTTTCTCAGTTTTCTCATTGTTTTAGCATGTGTTGAGACTGGGTCTCACTCCAGCCAGGCTAGCCTCAGACTTTGGAGAGTTCAGCCACCTGAGTGCTGGTATTAAGTATCAGCAACCGGATCCAGCTAAAAGAAATACTTTTTTTTTCAATATTGAAGATTTAATCCAAGACTTTGTACACTCTAAGCAATCACTCATCACTGAGCTAGACCTTGAGCCCTTTAATATTTCCATCTCTCTTTTCTTCAAATTGGATATTCTGTTGGTATGTTTTCAAGTTTAATTGCAATTTTCTACTACCTTTTTGAAGGGGGCTGTAAAGCCCAGCCAGTGAATTTTTCAATGTGTTTTTAGTTCTAAAGTTTTCATCTGATTCCTTTTATAGATTCCATTTCTATACTAAGATGTGTATTTCTACCATTATGACCATTTTTTCTTTAAGTGTTTGAACTATGCATGGCAGGTTCTTTCATATTCTTATATGCCTTAATCTAAATATCCAGCTCATATCAATATGGGCATTAATAAGACACTTGATGTCTGTTTTACTGGTTGCACCGTTCTGTGTTTCTTTGCATGTCAAGTAAATTTTTATTGTAGGATAGACATGTGGGTTACAGGTTACAGGGCTCTTAGTATGTGGATTCCTTAAAGGACTGTATTTTATTCTAATATAAAATTAATTTCTTGTTAGAACCTCTTGTTTATCTCATTTGGTTTGATTCTTTAAAGACACATCTATTGGGATTTAGTCCTTAGTCTTAGAAAAAGATTGTTACTCCATAATGTGGTTGTTACTCAAAAGGTGTTCCTTTTCTAGGATCTCAATCAACTATTCAAGGCCCTCAACAAAGACTGTTCATTCCATCTAAATTGGACTTCAGTATATCTCACCACGAGTGACCTCACATATTCCATTCCAGGGTCAACCCAACAGTTATTCCTCCAGGTCTTAGGGATACAGCTCAGTTCTTGGTTTAGAATCTAAAGGGAATACCCAATGGATTTCTACCTTCTCTTCTTTCTCTCTCTCTCTCTCTCTCTCTCTCTCTCACACACACACAGACACAGACACAGACACACACACACAGACACAGACACACACACACACACACACACACACACACACACACACACACACGGGTCTCCTTCCCCTCTCAAATTTAGCCATATTAAAAGCCTCCAACCTTCTACCTCCTCAAACAGCAAGGGCTGTTACTATACTGGATTCTGTCTTGTGCTACAGTACGAAAAGTATCCCTGGGCCAACAGGTGGAGTGAATTTCAGGGGTGACCTCATCCTTCCTTCTCCAATTATAAGAGATGTGCCTGAAATGCATGGAACCTATGGCCTTTTGCATCATAGTTTTAGAGTTCTTATGGAAGGAAGAAGTCTAATGGCAGGCTACTTTGTTGTGGTCAGTCAAAGTCTGATTCTTCCCTACTACACCATTACCAAGAAAAGGAAGACAATCTATGGTACTGATGACAGGGAAAAAAAAACTTATTTTTATATAACTTATTTTTCTTTAGGCTTATATTTTCTTTTCCTGGTCTCTATTCTAACACCATTTTGTCTTTCTGATTTTTCCATTCTCTATAGTAAGTAAAAGAAAATGATATAAGTTCTCTGAATTCTGGAGTTTCTTAACCTATCCCTGTTTCATGGAAGAGATTTGCTAAATTTACTACTGACATAACTGCTGATGTTTAATGGAATTAAATATATGCAAATCTTTAATGGATTGTTAAATTTGGCTAATTTATAAATCAAGATCACCAGGCGTGGTGGCGCACACCTTTAATCCTAGCACTTGGGAGGCAGAGGCAGGCAGATCTCTGTGAGTTCAAGGACTGCCTGGTCTACATAGTGAGCTCTAGGCCAGCTGGGACTAAAGGGAGACCCTGTCTCAAAAAGACAAAAATAAATAAATAAACAAACAAACAAATAAATAAATAAATGTCAACAACTGCTTGACTACTGAAAACAATCATGTCACATTTACACTGATAATTCCAATATAACAATTGTTTTAGTCTGCTTAGACTGCTATAACAAAATTCCCTATGCTAAATGACTTAAGCACCAAAAATTGATTTCCTCACAATTGGAGAGGCTGAAAAGTCAAGATGAAGATCTGGCCAGGCTTTGTTTCCAGTGAAGACTCTCTTCCTGTTTTGTGGGTGGCTGCGTTTCTTTCTTTTTCTTTTTCTTTCTTTCTTTTTTTAATTTATTATTATTTTTTATTTTTTAATATATATTTTGCCTAGCACTTGGGAGGCAGAGGCAGGCAGATCTTTGTGAGTTCAAGGCCAGCCTGGTCTACAAAGCGAATTCCAGGACAGCTGGGGCTACAGGGAGACCCTGTCTCAAAAAGACCATATATATATATATATATATTACAAGATATATCAATATATATATTGATATATATATATCAATATATATATTGATATATATATTGATATATCAATATATATATACAAGATATATACAATATATATATATTACAAGATTATTCAAATATAGACCCATGTTCTCCACCCTATACCCCCAACCCACCAGAGCTTGTGTATTCTGCCAAACATGCTTTTCATCTCTTTCTCAGTCTTTCTTCAATATTCTCCATGTGGAAGTTGAAATGTTTTGAGAAGTTCACTGTTTCAGTCAGTTCTTTGATGCAGTCCTTTCTGTTGTTTATTGTTGTTTGTCCAATATGTCATCACTCCCAACTGCTTGGATAAAAGCTCAAGGGCTGTGCACAAGAAATACTTACAACTGGCAATTGGCACTAGCATCCACAAGTTGAGGGATACCATTCATCATTTGTTTTTCTGGGACTGGTTACTTCAATCAGCATGATGTTCTTCTAGCTCCAGCCATTTTCCTGCAAAGCTCATGATGTCATCTTTCTTTACTGCTGCAAGAACTCCATTGTGTAGATGTACCACATTTTCTCTATCCACTCATCAGTTGAGGGGCATTTGGGTTGATTCCAGCTCTTGCTATTGTGAAGAGAGCTGAAAAAAAACATGGCCGTCATGTATCTCTGTGGTGGGGTGAGTCTTGGGGTACATGCCTAAGGAGTGGTATGGTTGGGTCAGGTGTTCATTCCAGGTCTTCCAAGGGTTCTCCACACTGCTTTCCATAGTGGCTGTATGAGTTTACATTCCCACCAGCAGTGGATGATGTTCCCCTTTCCTCACAACCTCTCCAGCACTTGTTATTTGTTTTCTTGATTCTAGCCAGTCTTATTGAGTAAGATGACATCTTAAAGTGGTTTTGATTTGCATTCCTTAATGATTAGTGATGTAAACACTTCTTGTGTTTTCTCATCCATCTCTAATTCCTTACTTGTGAGTTCTGTTCAGATCTTTGCTTCCATTTATTGAGTGGGTCATTTGTTTTCTTTCGTTTTTTGAGTAGTTTATATATTCTGGAAATCAATGCTTTGTCAGATGTTTCTGTGGTGAAGGTTTCCTCCCACTCTGTGGGATTTCTTCCTTCACTTCCTTGATTGTTTCTTTTGATGTACAGAAGCTTTTGAGTTTAATGAGTCCCATTTGTCAATTGTCAACCTTAATTCTTGTGCAGCTGCTTCTGATTTAGGAAGTCTTGTCCTACACCTATGTCTTGTAATTACTATCAACCTTTTTCTTCATCGCTTTCACGCAAGTTTGGGTTTCACATTGAGGTCTTTAATCCATCTTGGAGTTGATTTTTGTACAGGGTGAGAGATAGGGGTTTAATTTCATTCTTCTACAAGTGGTGATTCGTTTTTCCAACAAAACTTGTGAAGATCTGTCTTTTCTCCATTGTGGTCTCTTGGCCCCCTTGTCAAATATGAGATGACTGAAATTGTATGTGTTCAAGTTTGGATCTTCGTTTTTGTTCCTTCGGTCAACAGGTCTGTTTTTTGTGCCAGTACCAGCGCTTTTATGACTATAGCCCTGTATATAGTTTGAAGTCTGGTATAGAGATCCCTCCTGTGTAGCTCTTTTCCTCAGGGTTGTTTGGCTATTCAGGGTCTTTTGTTCCAAATGAATTTAAGGAGCTTTTTTTCCAAGCCTGTGAAGAAACTCTTGGGGATTTTGATTGGGACTGCATTAAATCTATACAAGAGTTTGGGTAGAATGGACATTTTTTACAATGTAATTTTCCCAATCCATGAGCATGGAGGTTTTTCCATCTTCTGATGTTCTTCTTCAATTTCTTTTCTTTAAGGGTTTAAAATTTTTGTTGTGGAGATCTTTGGTGTCTTTGGTTGGGTTTGTTCCTAGGTATTTTATTTTTTTTTTTTGTAGTCTCTTGAATTCTTTCTCCAGTTGCTTGTTGTTGGTGTAAAGAAAGGCCATTGATTTTTTTAGGTTAATTTTGTATCCTGCCACTTTGCTGAAGCTGTTAATCATTTCTAGGAGTTTCTGGTGGAGTTTTAGCATCCCTTAAGTAGACAATCATATCATCAGCAAATAGGGATAGCTTGACTTCCTCTTTTCCAATTAGTACTCCTTTAATTTCCTTTTCTTGCCTTTATTGCTCTAACAAGTTTTCAAGCACTATATTGAAGAGGAGTGGTGACAGGGCAGCCTTGCTGAGTTCCTACCTTTAAAGGGAATGTTTCTGTCATTCCCCATTTAGGATGATATGCTGTGTGGTTTTTCTGTATATGGCTTTGATTACATTGAGGAATGATCCCTCCAATCCAATTCCCTGTAGGACTTTAAGCATTAAGGGATGCTGGATTTTGTCAAAGGCTTTTTCATTGTCAATTGAGATGATGGTGTGGTTTTTGTCTTTCATTCCATTTATGTGCTTGATGATTTATTGATTTCATATGTTGACCATCCCTGCATCTCTGGTATGAATCCACTTGTCATGATGATGATCTACTTGATGTGAGTCTGTGTTTGATTTGCCAGTATCCTGCTTAGAATTTTGGCATCTGTGTTCATTAGGGACATGGGTCTACAGTTCTCCTTTTTAGTTGTATCTTTTCCTGGTTTTGGTATTAGAGTGATGCTGGCTTCATAGAAGGAATTTGGGAGAATTCCCTCTGCATCCTTCTAAACAATTTCAGTAATAATGGTTGTAGGTCTTTTTGAAATTCTTTTTTTTCTTTTAAACAAAGTCTCCCATATTTCTAGTGTGGGGTTGAACTTCTTCTTTTTTTTTTTTTTTTTTTTGGTCTTTTTTGAGACAGGGTCTCCCTGTAGCCCCAGCTTTCCTGGAACTCACTATGTAGACCAGGCTGGCCTTGAACTCACAGAGATCCACCTGCCTCTGCCTCCCGAGTGCTGTGTTTACAGGCATGTGCCACCATGCCAGGCACAGTGACTGCATTTCTACCTGTATCCTCTTATAGTAAATAAAGAAGAGGAAGGGAGGAAGGGGGATAAGGGATGATGAAAGAAGGAAAAGAGAGATAAGAGGGGTAGAGAGAGAAGCCAAGAGAAGATGCAAGGGTGCAAATCCCATCATGGAGATGCAACCTTCCTCACTTCATCTCAGCCCAATTATCTCCCAAGGCCCTTCATCAAACTGTCACATTCAGGGAATCTATCTTCAACATATAGAATTTAGGGGTGTGCAATTAAACCCATAGCAACCCTCCTTCACACTTGTATACTATGAAGGTTTTCTTATGTGATGTGTAGAACAAAGGAAACAGTATTTAGCTGAAGATCCCTCTGTGTTAAGTAAGGTGTGTTTCTACTTTTTCTAGTTATACTCAACTCATGACAAAAAGAATCCCTCCTTGAATAGTAGATCCATCAGTTACCAATGGGAAAACTTAGTTTCAAACATGAAATGAAGTGCACATTGTTGAAAAGGCTTTTGAGAGATGTAGCAGCAATCTCTTGAGAAGAAAAGTACCCTCCAGAGGTGTCTACAGAGGCTACACAAGTACTTCTGCAGCTCGGTACCCAGCATTTATAAAAGAAGTTACTCCAAGATCCTTGGCACACATAGAGCACCCAATCTCGGCATCATTTGGATGCTGACGAGACCCACCTGCTGGCAGAAGGAGCCTTCACAGGCTGGCCAGAAATCTCAAGAAAATAATCAAGGTGGAAAAAAGCTAGTACTGTCAGCTCCTGAGTGTGAAACTGGCTCACAGCTGCACACAAAGCCATAGACCAAACAGAAATTTCCATCCTAGAAAAGAGAGGTGTGCAGAGTTCTTGGCGACTGACACCTGCTTGGCACTTTCATCCTATTACCATGATCTGCAAATGTAAGCCGAGTCTTCTTTGTGGAACATGCCTTCATCAAGATAGTGCTGCTTCTGGATGAATCAGAAGGCCGTTCTGAAGGGCAGCATGACCCCTGAGAGCAAACGTGCATAGGGCTTTAACACTAGGCAAACATCCTGGGTCATTTTGCAAAAAGAATCATAGTTGTGCATCCATCACCATAATCAATCATAGCATTTAATCTCTCAGTGATTTGAACTATATGTGTATTTTAAATAAATAATGCTATATCTTCAAAGGAAGGCTCTTTAAGAGAACCATGGAATTTCGGAGCCAGATGTGATCTGTAGGCTCTGTAGTCTAGAAATATCATTTACATAAACCTCACAGCCAAGCCATGGCAGAGCCCTGTCTCTGGGCCCTGAGCCCAACACTTTATCATCAAAGATAATAGTCTTTCTCATGAATCATTGGCAGCCTAGTTGTGCTAGCTCTTTCATAAAGAACATAGAATTATTTAGGTCTTCCAAGATTCTTTATTAAGAAAACAAGTCTGGGATCTGGAGAGAAGGCTCAGTTGGCAAAGTGTTTGATGGGCAGGAGTGAGGGCCTAAGTTTGAAGCCCCAGAAACCACATAAAAAGCCAGGCATGGTGGCAGGCTCTCAGTGATGGTGGTGAAACAGGAGGTAGAGAGGTGGGTCCCTGGTGGGTCTAGTTGGCAAAGTTTCAGCTCTATGAGAAACCCTGCCTCAAACCAAAGGTGGAAGGTGCCCAAGGAAAGATATTTGAAATTGTTCCCTGATCTACACACATGTGTGTGCATGACTGCCCACTTCTTCCCAACACACACAAAGGAAAAACAGCCCTAAGTAAAAGAGATTGGGTGAGTTTAGCCTGTGACCAGTGGCATTACGAAGCTGTATGCTGAGTGTTTTGTTGGCACAATTCCAAGTATCAGTGTTATTTTAAGTGATGGAACCCAATGATCAGAAACATGAATTTTAGAGTCATTAAGATCTTTTTAATTTTTTCAGTTTTAAAAATGGAAATAATAGGGGCTGGAGAGATGGCTCAGCTCTGAAGAACATAGACTGCTCTTGAGGGGGCCCAGGTTCGATTCCCAGCACCTACATGGTAACTAACAACCATCTGTATCTCTATTTCTAGGGGAATTCAATGCCCTCTTCTGACATACATGGGCATTGCATGACACAGGTGCATCTACCTACATGTAGGTAAAACACTCATACACATAAAATAAAATAATAAATAGTAAATAAAATAAAAATAATAATAAATATTTAAAAATGGGAATAATGACAGCTACATTTCTTATAGGATGGAGAATATCCTTGAGCTGATCAACATATACTGGGATCGGTGTCTAGCTAATGTACTAAATGTGCCATTAGGAGAATTCATTTATTTCTTTACATGTTTTACACTCTCCTTTTAACACTGCCGAGTGTCTTCAAGTTAATGGCTTGCTTGCTTGCTTATTTTTCTTGTGATAGGATCTTACTATATATAAAGCCCCGCCTGGCCTGGTATTCACTATTATTCCAGGCTGGCCTTGAACTCAATGGAGTCTTCCTGCCTCGTCCTCCTTCCTTTTTGTGTGCACCACCATACCTGGCTCAAGTTAAGGTTTAAAGTCTCTAAAATAATATCAATGGCAGTATATCAAAGGCCTTTCATATATATAATTTTATTTGTTGCATTCTAAAAATTCCACTCTGATTAAAAACACAGAAGTATCGAAGTTTGTTCTAGAGTTCCCTTTCTCCATTACAGGATGCTTGTTACGTAAGAATCCTGAAAACAGGAATTAGAAGGAAGATGCTCTGCTGAGGACTCAACCTTATGACATGAGCTATATAAATACAATGACTAACAGCTTTCTAGTGTTGATCTGAGGCCTCAGTGGAGTTGAAGGAAAAAAAGGGTCCTTACTCTTGGGCCTGGTATAGAAGAAACACCATCAAAGATGAGACTACATCCACATTGATGTTCTGTAAGCTGAGAACCATGAGCACATGGCTTTGTTTTTATAAGAGGGCTAAAATGTCAATGAAAATAAATATTTTGTAGAAAGGAAGAAATGTATTCCTCATATACAATTTCTGCTAAAAAGACAAATTCCAGGTTTATAAGAATAAACTTTACTAATCTGGGCAATTTTCATGTTATTAAATGCTTAAAAATTTTAAGCAAAATCTCTAAATATGAGTAAAAAAATAAGTCAAAATATGCAAAGGAAGAACTCCTGTAGTCTGTCATCTTGTCTAGACTGGTGTCTTTGTCTACTTTACACAATGGCACCATCTTCCTTTTAAATTTAATGGGAATATTTTTCCCATTCTGTTGGGTAACATCCAACCATCCAGGCCTAGTACTTCTGATGCCAAGGTACCATGGGTTCTCTCTAACTGCTGCAAGGAACACAGATTCAGTAGATGTAAGGAGCAGTGGACTGCCACTGCTGCATCCGAACCACGCATGTGTACAAACTTTCCCTTGTAATCTTTGCCTTGACTCATGGTGCTCAGTGAAACTCACCCTTTTCTGGAGACAAGAGGCCAGGAGAAATTCTGATTCTGTTCTAATTGGCTAAGTTATCAGGCAAGGTACTTTCATTCCTGTGTCTTGTTCTCTTCCTTCTAAAGGAAGAATTTCAGCTAGTGACCTTATTGTGTCCTGGTTAGATTTTGTTGATGCAGACAGAGTCCTGCTGTGTAGCTGAGGTTAGGCTCCAATTGGAGGCAATCCTCATGCCTCAGCCTGCTGGGAGCTGTACTTACAGGTGTGAATCGCCATGCTTGGCTTTGCCTCAGCGCTCTGATCCTGTCCTTCTTACTCCAGGTGAGGTATGAGCTCCTGTCTCTGAACAGGTGGGGCAGTCTATCTGCACTCACACAGAGCTCAGACCCTGGATGTCTTAATGATATTTTCTGAAGTCAGAGTGGCAGATAGAACATAATTGGGTGAGACATTTTGCCTGGGAAAATTCAGAGTCCTCTCACATTATCCTCCAGAGTGCTTCCAGTTCTATTTATGCTTCAAGCACTGAAATAACCCTTGCATACTTCAGCATCAGTTCCAGAAAGAGCATCATTTTGACTTCACCATGTATGGTTTCAATCCCATCACTGCTACTTTCACGTCTCATACTGTTCCTGAGTTGGGTTCTCCCAGGTCTGGTATATGGTCACCTCTATCCCTAAAGGGGAAAGGATGCTTGCTGGGGAGAGGCATGTAGAAATTCCACCCACTTGTAGCTTGTACTCCTAACTCAGCACTGAATGGTTTAATATCTCTTCTTGCTGTTGTTATAAATAGATCCTGATGTCTGTCTCTGTAGCTCAGTGGGAAAGAATGCAAACAGTCCCAGGAATGAATGCTCAGGAAGGTTGCTCCGCCTGGTAAGAGCTATTTTATATTACATGACAACATTATCTCCCAGACACAGAAAAAAGCCTTACATTTTTAGGCCATGAGTTTTTCCTCCTTAGGAATGATGTGATGTATCATATGAGGGAAAAAATAAATAAAAGGAGGAAGCTATATTGGGAGTAAAAATGTGCTGAACAATGCCTGTCTTCCTCACTTGGCGTTTGAAGGAGCAATTGTTATTTTGACCAAATCTTCTTCGTTACACTCTCCAGCAACAAATGCCATTCAGAAGGCTATCTAGGAACTCACCAGCAAAAGCCAAGATGTTGAATAGGCACGGCATTGGGTCCCAAGAATCAAGAGAGTTTTAAGATAGGAGCTTGTTTTTCTTCTTGTGCACAAGGAAAAGAGGAAGTAGGAAATGGTCTACATGGTAACTGAAACAGATTACTTTTCTTTTTTGTTGTTCTTAGTGGTGGTGGTGTTTTTTTTGCAGGGGGTGTTTGTTTGGTTTTGGTTTTTGTTTGTTACTTGGAGACAGGGTCTCTCTGTAGCCCCAGCTGGAGCTGGAAGTATGAAACGCATGAAACCAGGCTGTCCTTCATCTCACAGAGATCTGCCTGCCTCTGCTTCCCAGAGCTAGAATTAAAAGCATTCTCCAACATAATCTTATACAAAAATAAATAAATAAATAAATAAAATAATAAATAAAAAAAAAGTTCAGCCAACTTTGACTAATCAATGGGGCACCCAAATGGGGGGAAAAAAGCATTCTCCACCACACCTGCCTCAGACAGGTTTTCTTTGTATTGAACCAAGCAACTTTGCATATAACAATACATGAGGACAGTTATAATTAGAAAGTTCCCAGTTTCTATAAGCTATCAGTATTTGAGGTCCTCCTCAAATGTTAGGATTTGGATTTCAGAACCTAGAACTATTTCTCTTTCCTGCTACTGTATAAGCAAAAGGCACTCATAAAACATTGGGCTCCTCACTGTGGTAACAAAATAGGATTCTAAAGGGTTTCCACACTGCTGAAATGGAGACAGCTGTCTTCCACCAAGATTGTCACATTGTAGAGCCCACTGCCAGTGACTGTCATCTCCGGTTTTCATGTGGTTATAGTTCTTTTCTTGAACTGAATTCCTAGAGTTAGAATTGGAAAGTTGGGTGCTATGTGTATTTCCAAAGTAATAGTTTTAGTGACTCTGAATCCTTCGAAAGGTAAAGAATTGTATTCAAGGATGCTGATCTCAGGGTGGGGAGATGGCTCAGTTGGGAAATTGCCTGAAACACAAGATGAGGACCTTAGTTCAGATCCCCAGCATCCATGTAAAAAAAGCCAGTGAGCCAGATGGTACTAAACCCCTAGAAGCTCAGTACTAGGCTGTGAGTAAAGACAGGCAGATCCCAGATGCTCACTGGCCATTCTAGCCAAGGTACCAAGTTTCAAGTTCAGTGAGAGATCTGTCTTGAAAAAATAAGGTAGAAAACAATTGAGAGAGAGTCCAAAATAGTATAATCAATTGCATTTTTCCTAAAATTCATAAGAAATTACTAGAACAAATGTCTTAAGTTTTATGGTTGAACTCTGGTCTAAGTGATAAAGCTCTCCAACATCAAGGAAACAAGCACAGCCCTGGAGACATGAAACAGTTCAGGTGCTCATCCACTGAGTGTGCCAGACAAACCCTAGTGACTTGTATATGTTTATATAAGGTTCACAGAGCGTCTAAATACACTTTTTTTTTGGTCTTTCGAGACAGGGTCTCCCTTTATTCCCAGCTGGCCTGGAGCTCACTATGTACACCAGGTGGCTTTGAACTCACAGAGATCTGCCTGCCTCTGCCTCCAGAGTGCTGGGATTAAAGGCATGCATAACCACTTCTTTTTAATTGGCTCTTCTAAACTGCTTTCACTTCTTTCTCTCCAACTAATAAGAATGTCCATATTAATTCTTATCTCTAATAAAGTTTAGTAGATGTTCAAAGCAATAGTTAAAATGCTGTTTAAGTTGACTTTTGGCCCTACACAGGACTAATTATATATGTTTAATATAAATGTATTCTTCAAAAATTTCAAGGGTGGCATATTTAAACTTATTGACACTTGGGGCATTTTCCATGACTCTTATTAATCCAGTCCTTAAGTCCCCTTTCTCCTGGACAACTAATCATTCATTGGGCTATGCCATTTGCCATAAAAACACTTAGATAAAATAGAAAAGCTTTCATCATTCTGGTGTGTGAACTAAGGATGTGTTATAGATTAGGTAAATCAGTTATTACTGAACCACTCCCCATGCCTTAAGACAATTTTGATAATTATATAACTATAATCGATCATGAGTTCATGATACTAACTCATCCCTATCAAGTCTAAATGGCAAGAGAAGAACTTCAAATCAAACTGTCTTGACCACTTTATTTATAAAAAATAAATACAGTTCAAATGGCAGAGTGTTTGGAAGACAGAAACTGAAGACAAGGTTTTGAAGTGGCTCAGAACCACTTTAATCTGCCTTTGAACACTTTGGAAAAATACAGAAATACTGTTCATCTAGTTTTTCTTGAAAAAGTAGGCAGGGATCATTTAAAACCTAAACAATTTCTCTTCTTAGATTCTAACTCAAGGAAGTAACTATCTACAAATTGATACTTTCATGATTGATCATACATGTAATATGCCACATTACAAGGGGTGTGCCTGCAAAGGGCACACAGGATTTCAAAACTACACTGATCTTTCCAATCAGTGGCTAAAATGGACCTTAGTGCTAATACCTATGCTACTAAATTAAAAGAAGTTGTAAAAATATGCTTTTCTCCTACAAATATGGACATTTCAAATTATGTAACTGCAAACATAGTCAAAGGCCAGTAGAAAGTGGCCAGAAAGCAGAAAATCATCTTATAATTAGAGCAATCCTCAAAGGCTCAGGCTACTTTGTACTTAAAAATGATGAGCTTTGATCTTAGCTTCAGTTCAAAACCACCCTCCAGGTACTATTTCCTTTTCTTCTATAATTTAAGCTTTTACAAAAGTCAACATCAGCAATTTTACATCCTGCCCTGCACCTGGCAAAGGGCTGGTTCAGACTTCCAAGTTATCCTGAGCGCTTTATTCATTTCGTTTCTTGGTTCTATGTGAACAGTTAAGGGAAATTGTCTCTTAATGAAAATTATCTTCAGCACACATTTTGTTGATGTAGCTCACTGTGGCTTGCACTGTTTCCCAGACTGAAGTCACCCCAGGATGTTAAAACTGTGGCAATCTTAGACTACGCATTGTGACATGTTGTAAAAAAAATTGTGACAAATGAATTTAATTTTTTTTAAAGAATTTTTAAAAATTTTTTTAAATTTATTTTTGTATGTGTATGAATGTACTGTCTGCATGTAGGTTTGTGCACCCGTGTCATGCAATGCCGCGGAGGTCAGAAAAGGGTCTCAGATTCCCCTGGAACTGGAGTTCTCCTGGAATTGGAGTTACAGACAGTTCTTAGCCGCCATGTGGGTGCTGGGGATTGAACCCGGGTCCTCTGCAAGAGCAGTCGGTGCTCTTAACCGCTAGGCTATCTCTCCAGCCCGAATTTAATTTTTGAAGAGACCAAAAAAAGAAAAGAAATGACGTGCAAAGTATCAATGAAGGGGTCAGTAAAGCAGAAAGCACTACATCTCTGATCTGCTAACATGTATGCCACACCGCTGAAGCACCTTTCTATATCCTTAGCGTTTTGTTTGGTCTTTCAGATGATTCAGAAGTTTTGACACAATTAGAGTTTATATTTATGGAGAAATTAATAAACACAGAGAAAGAAATGAAATAAGGTTGTCACTGTGGTGCTAGCCAAAATGCATATAAAATCTCACAGAAAGGACAAGCAGGCAGTTAAGAGTCCTGAGGGAGAAATTTATGATGGAGGAAAAGGTGTGAGGTGGAGGGGAACAGGAGCCCAGTGTATAGCACTGAGAAAGGTGTTGCATGGCCAACAAGGGGAAGACTGGACTGGGGGGAGACGGGTATGAGAAGATGAGAGCAGCATGTGACTTGAGAAAGGCTGCGTGTCTGGAAGTGGAGGAATATTAGATTGGCTAGAGTGGAACCGGATAGCATCCAAACAGACCAAAGGATGGTAACTTCTGTGCTATGTAATAAACAACGCTATGTTTTCTTTAATACAACTTGAACCATGAATAAGAAAAGCCTTTTTGAAAATTTTTGTAGGAATCTTTTAAAAAATTACTGAAATTTGAGTTTATTAAATAAATTTTCTTAAAGTTAATATTTCCTTACAATCTAGATCTGGATCTTCTAGATCCTATTTATTTGTTTGTTTGTTTGTTTGTTTGTTTAGAAAGTGCTAGGGACTGAGCCCAAAACCTTGCAATACTAAGTAAACACTTCATCAGCCAACTACTCTCTCAGCCTTAGTTATTAAAATTTTTGTTAATAAGTTGCATAATTTTTGTTCAACCCTGGACTGTACACTGTGGGAAGATGGAGCATACAGCTGAGGTCAGTCATGCTATGTGACAGAAATCAATCCTGTTGTCCATGATTGTATTTTATTTGCCCTTTTAACAAAGAAATGTTGTTACCTCAAGTTTCTTTCCAGATGTCAAATAAAATTAAAAAGTGCAGTACGACCAAGGAGGGACAGTTGGGTTCAGATCCTCTTTAGAGCTACAGGAGCTTAAAGATGGAACTTTACCACTCTGTACTCAAGTTCTTACCTGGAAACAGATAATAAGACCATTTAACCCTGAGGACTTCTGTGATGCTTAAATAAGATAATATAAAGCAGAGCTCTTTATGTTTAGAAGGTTCTAAATTCCTATCAGTTAACATTATTTTGTATAGAACAAATAACATCAGCAAAAGTCATTGATTTGACCTGAGATGAAATTAGGCATGATCAGGTCAAAAGGAAAACAAGAAAAATTAACAGGATAAATGTTCATTTACATTGTGCTCTATAGTCTACTTAAAAACATTCATACTTTCATAAGAGCTGTAAGTTATGATGTCATCAGTCTCTAACCCTGGAAATCACTGCAGATGGGTGTGCCATGCAGGAACTTTTCTTGGGAACTTCCAGAGGAGCCTTGTAGAGATCTATATTGAAGTGTCTAGAGGAGGAGTTGGCACAACACATGCGCCAGGGCAAGTACACAGTCCATGTCTCTTTTGCACACACATAAGTTTCCATAATAAATTGTATCAGTAAATATAGTTTCCATAAACTATTCTTACAACATAGACGCTCCATAGTTCCACATTGTTCATTTTGGAGTATCAACCACTTTAGCAAGTTAAGTTACGCAAATTTAAGAAGCACCAAACACAAGCAGAATCCTATTGAAATGGTGATTGAAATAGTCACAGAGTTATTGCACACATAATTGTTTTTTTCTTTTTCATACATATATATATTTTTTTGTACAAGATTATGTTACTAATCAAATCTAGACCCATGTCCCCCACCCTACCCCCCCACCCCACCAGAGCTCATGCATTCTGCCAAACATGCTTTTCATCTCTTTTCCAGTCTTTCTCAAAATTCTCCATGTGGAAGTTGACTGTTTTGAGCCGAAGTTCACTGTTTCAGTCAGTTCTTTGATGCAGTCGTTTCTGCTGTTGTTGTTGTTGTTGTTGTTGTTGTTTCTAATATGCACCACTCCCAACTGTGCACACACAACTGTGAAATTAGACATGGTCTCTGAACAATCCGAGTTTCTGATGATCCTCATGTATGTCAACAATCTAAAAAGAAAAAGGAAAACTTGACCGAGCATAGTTTCCGCTTGCAGAATTTAGTTTTTAAAATTTATTCTCAAGATACAGCAGTTCTCAACATTAAGCCATCACACTGATATTTAATCAGGGTACCAGATTGCCCAAGATACTCTGGTTAAATTGCCATGCCGTATTTATGTATAATTTTATGGACAGTAGTGTTTTAAAGTTTAGTTTTTCTTTAATAGTTTTGGTTGATTATTTGGGGTTGTAGAAAGAATAGGGAGATATGGAAAATGTCTGATAGAAATAAATCCAGTTAAGATTTATCAGTCTTCTACAAAATAGGAGAGATGTAAAGACAAAAGGCAGTAACAAGGTAAGGATAGTAGAAATGGCATGAAACTGTGACTTATCATGCTCCAACAAAAAAAAAGATACTCAACCAAATGCTGGTTATAAGTTTACACATTTATCTAATTCCTTTAATCAATCCTCCTTATATCTCTCAATGAGAAGCTCAGAAACTCTAAATACCAACTGCATTTTGTTAGACATTGCCCACTTCCTGGTGGAATTGTGCAGAATCTCCAGTATCTTTCTTTTGCCATGTAAATGTTCTTGGACTCTTGCCACCAGCCATTCCAAAACACAAAAATGGACTGGTTTAATTATGGGGAGGTTAATTCATGGGCATCACATTGGCAGTGACACAAGGATAAAAAATAATCTCTCTCCACGGAAACCAAATATAACAAAGGGATTCTAATTGAACTGCACGCACTACATGGACATGAGCCACAGTGCCTAGGAAATGGACATTTATTTTCCACTGTCTCTGTGAAAATAAAGTGTTGCATTACAGTGCAATTCCAAAGACACTTCCATTCAAATGAAGTTGCTTGTTCTATAATGTTATTTTTATAGGTAAAATTAATTAGAACAACTACATGGACTTCTAGATAGATGTGTTAAGTTGAACGCAGATGATATTATCACCCCAATGCAGCCCCACTGTGCTATCATTGAAGGAATAATAATGAAGAAAGGAGGAATTTTATTTCAAGAGGTGATAAGGTTAAAATAAATGAGCGATGAAGGCTGCAGTTTCTCAGATAAAAAAAAATCTCAGCATTATCCACTACTCTGTTAAATATTCATGTCTACTTGATTAGGAATTCCTATTAGATCTACCATATATATCACACACATACATTTATATTTATATTTATGATATATGTATACATACGTCTCTGCAGGGGGGGGGTGATTTGAGACACAGACACAGAATGCAGAGACTATGTATACATATATTATTACATTTATATTTATGATATATGTATACATACATATGTTGTGTACCTACAGACATATGTACAGAAGTTAATTATCTGCCACTTTCAAAGCTATCAACACTGAAGGCCACCATCACTCCTGCCTAGATCAATGCCTAATCTCTCTGTCAACCCCCCCCCCCCGGCTACTCCTCTGCATTCCTGGCTTTCTCAGCATAGCAGTAACATTACTCCTTTTAACATTGTCAGTCAGGTTTAAATGTTACGTTGTAGTCCTGCTTCATTGGCAAAGGCTCATCCACAGTACACAAACTTGTCCGGTCCCCTGTTTCCATCCTGGCCTTACCTTGACTCTCCTGCTCTTGCCACTCCATTTGGGCTACCAACTGCCCCCTTACCTGGGTGTCGGGCAGATGCATTACTGCCTCTGGCTACTGTAGCTGCTGCTTCTGCCTATAACACACCTACCCCAAATTTATACGAAGAAGTGCTTGCTTTAATTTCACTTCTGCTTTGACACCCTTTTCAACACATCTAAAATGAAACCTATTTCCATGATCTTCTGTTCTGTCACAGACATCAGCCCCCCAAATACTGCACATTTTCCCTATTATGTGTAATTTGTCCTTATAGAACATAGTAATGGCATTTTAAAAATCTGTTGTTTATCAAGAATTCCAACTTAAGCGAAATTATGATTATGTAATTTTATTTGCTAAATCTGGCAGTCCTAATTCAAAAACATTTGTCAACAGTGAATAAGAATTCCAGAGGCTGGAAAACACAAGGAATGAAGGTGAATAAGTAATTCAGCAAGTTGCCAAAAATTAAATGTTAAGTATAGACAGAGCTGGGGTGGGAAAAAGATGAAAGACGAGAAAGCCAAGGGGGGGGTGATTTGAGACACAGACACAGAATGCAGAGACTATAAGACATCATAAACATCAGGTACTCCTATGGTGGGGGTATGAAAAGGCATAGCTGAGAGGAAGGGGCAGCTTAAAACAGGATTAGAAATAAGTCTTTAAAATAGAACAACTGCACACCCACAAGACACAGGGCTAGCCACTGAGCATGCAGGAATAAAATGTTATCTTTTAGAGAAAATGAACAGTAAAAAGTACAGTAGAAAAAAAAACCACTGGGTACAGATTATGGTAAAATATAAGTGTTCTGTTACAAAAATCTCTTAACAAACTTGTCAGACATCAAGAGTTTCTTACTGAAAACTGATGTCAACAAAAGAACAGGTGTAATACTTACTAAAATACCCATATTTGGAGAAGAAAATGAAGGCTTTTGCTAAAACCACACATATTCACCCTCTAGTTCAATAATGTAAGGCAAAAAGAATAAAATATGGAAGCCTTGGTGCTTTGCAATTTTATTTTATTTTATTTTATTTTCACATAAATTTATTTTTATTTTTTTTAACAAATCTAGACCCGTATTCCCGCCCATTCCCCCACCCCGCCAGAGCTCATGCACTCTGCCAAACATGCCCTTCATCTCGTTCTCAGTCTTTCTTAATATTCTCCATGAGGAAGTTGACTGTTTTGAGCAGAAGTTCATTGTTTCAGTCAGTTCTTTGATGCAGTCCTTTCTGTTATTGTTGTTGTTGTTGTTGTTGTAGTTTCCAATATGCATTACGCCCAACTGCTTTGGACAAAAACTCAGGGGGCCCTACACAAGAAATACAAGTAGGTAATTGGCACTAGCATCCACAGATGAGGGATACCATTCATTGTTTGTTTTTCTGGGACTGTGTTACTTCACTCAGCATGATGTCCTCTAGCTCCAGCCATTTTCCTGCAAAGCTCATGATGTCTTTCTTTACTGCTGCATAGAACTCCATTGTGTAGATTTTCTCTATCCACTCGTCAGTTGAGGGGCATTTGGGTTGGTTCCAGCTCCTTGCTATTGTGAAGAGAGCTGCAATAAACATGGCCATGCATGTATCTCTGTGGTGGGGTGAGCCTTGAGGGTAAATGCCCAGGAGTGGTATGGCTGGGTCAGGTGGTAAGTTCATTCCAAGTCTTCCAAGGGTTCTCCACAATGCTTTCCATAGTGGCTGTACGAGTTTACATTCCCACCAGCAGTAGATGAGTATTCCGCTTTCCCCACAACCTCTCCAGCACTTGGTATCATTTGTTTTCTTGATCCTAGCCAGTCTTATTGGAGTAAGATGATATCTTAAAGTGGTTTTGATTTGCATTTCCTTAATGATTAGTGATGTTGAACACTTCTTAAGGTGTTTCTCAGACATCTCTAATTCCTCACTTGTAAAGTCGCTGTTCAGTTCTTTGCTCCATCTATTGAGTGGGTCATTTGTTTTCTTTTTTCTTTGTTTCTTGAGTAGTTTATATATTCTGGAAATCAATGCTTTGTCAGATGTATCTGCAGTGAAGCTTTCCTCCCACTCTGTGGGATTTCTCTTCACTTCCTTGATTGTTTCTTTTGATGTACAGAAGCTTTGAAGTTTAATGAGGTCCCATTTGTAAATTGTCAACCTTAATTCTTGTGCAGCTGCTGTCTGATTCAGGAAGTCTTTTCCTATGCCTATGTCTTGTAGTCTGTTGCCAACTTTTTCTTCTATCACCTTCAGAGTTTGGGGTTTCACGTTGAGGTCTTTGATCCATCTGGAGTTCACTTTTGTTTTTTTTTTATTTATTTTTTTATTTATTTATTTTTTTTTTTTTTTGTATGTGTATGAATGTAGTGTCTGCATGCAGGTCTGTGCACCCATGTCGTGCAATGCCGCGGAGGTCAGAAGAGGGTCTCGGATTCCCCTGGAACTGGAGTTCTCCTGGAATTGGAGTTACAGACGGTTTTAGCCGCCATGTGGGTGCTGGGGATCGAACCCGGGTCCTCTGCAAGAGCGTCGGTGCTCTTAACCGCTAGGCTATCTCTCCAGCCCTGGAGTTCACTTTTGTACAGGGCGAAATGTAGGGGGTTAATTTCATTCTTCTACAAGTGGTGATCCAGTTTTGCCAACACCACTTGCTGAAGATGCTGTTTTTTTTTTTTTTTGCTCCAATATGTGTATTTATACAAATATGATGGCTGAATTGTATGTGCTCAGATTTGGATCTTGTGGTTTTGTTCCATTGGTCAACAGGTCTGTTTTTGTGCCAGTACCAGGCTGTTTTTATGACTATAGCCCTGTAGTATAGTTGGTATAGTTTGAAGTCTGGTATAGAGATCCCTCCTGTGTAGCTCTTTTCACTCAGGGTTGTTTTGGCTATTCAGGGTCTTTTTGTTTTCCAAATGAATTTAAGAACTTTTGTTTCCAAGCCTGTGAAGAAGCTCTTGGGGATTTGATTGGGATTGCATTAAATCTGACAAGAGTTTCGGTAAAAATGGACATTTTACAATGTAATTTTCTCAATCCATGAGCATGGGAGGTTTTTCCATCTTCTGATGTCTTCTTCAATTTCTTTCTTTAAAGGTTTAAAATTTTTATTTAGAGATCTTTGGTGTCTTTGGTTAGGTTTATTCCTAGGTATTTTATTGTTTTTGAGGCTATTGTGAGTGGGAAGGTCTCTTTGAATTCTTTCTCCAGTTGCTTGTTCGTGTGTAAAGAAAGGCCATTGACTTTTTAAGGTTTTTTGTATCCTGCCACTTTGCTGAAGCTGTTAATCATTTCTAGGAGTTTTCTGGTGGAGTTTTTAGCACTCCTTAAGTAGACAATCATATCAATCAGCAAATAGGGATAGCTTTGACTTCCTCTTTTCCAATTAGTACTCCTTAATTTCCTTTCTTGTCTTATTGCTCTAACAGGTGTTTCAAGCACTATATTGAAAAGAGTGGTGACAGGGGGCAGCCTTGCTGAGTTTCTACCTTTAAGGGAATGTTTCTGTCATTTCCCCATTTAGGATGATATTGGCTGGGTTTCCTGTATATGGCTTTGATTACATTAAGGAATGATCCTCCAATCCAATCCTTCTAGGACTTTAAGCATGAAGGGATGCTGGATTTTGTTAAAAGGCTTTTCAGCATCAATGAGATGATGGTGTGGTTTTTGTCTTGATTCTGTTTATGTGTTTGATGATGTTTATTGATTTTTTATGTGTGATGTGATCTCTTGGTATGAATCCAACTTGGTCATGATGGATGATCTTCTTGATGTGGGTCTGTATCGATTTGCAGTATCCTTTTTAAATTTTGGCATCTGTGTTCATTAGGGAGATGGGTCTATAATTCTCCTTTTTAGTTGTATCTTTGCCTGGCTTTGGTAAGAGTGATGCTGGCTTCATAGAAGGAATTTGGGAGAATTCTCTCTGACTGTATACTTCTAAACAGTTTTAGTAATAGTGGTTGTAGGTCTTTTTGAAATGTTTTATAGAATTCTGCTGTGAAACCGTCTGGGCCTGCACTTTTTTTAGTTGGGAGGCTTCTTACTACATCCTCTATTTCTTCATATGTTATGGGTCTGTTTAAGCTGCTGATCTCTTCTTGGTTGAGCTTTGGTGATTCCCAGGATTTCAAGATATTCACAATTTCTCTAAGGTTTTTCAAATTTGGTAGATATAAGTTCTTGTAATATTCCCATAATTTTTGGATCTTTTCCTTGTCCGTTGTGATATTTCCCTTTTCATCATGGATTGTATTGATTTGGAGTTGTTCCTTCTTTCTTTGTTTAACTGGCTAGAGGTCTGTCTATCTTGTTTGTTTCTTTCAAAGAACCAACTTTTGTTTCATTGATTTTCGTATTGTTTTCTTTGTTTCTATTTCATTGATTTCTGCTCTGATTTTTGTTATTTCTTCCTGTCTGTTGCATTTAGGGTTCATCTGTTGCCTCTCAAGTGCTTTTAGTGTAGTGTTAGATCATTCATGTGCTTTTTCTGTTTTTCTAATATAGCACCCAGGGCTATAAACTTCCCTTTTAGGACTGCTTTTAAGGTATCCCATAGGTTTTGTTGTGTTGTATTTGTCATTGTCATTCAGTTCCAGGAATGCTTTTATTTCTTTCTTATCTCTTCCTTGACCATTCATTATTCAAGAGTGTGTTGTTTAGTCTCCATGTGTTCTTGGAGGGCTTGTCCTGGTGTTGATGTTGAGCTTTATTCACTGTGGTCTGATAGAATGCATGAAATTATTTCAATCTTTTTGTATTTGTAGAGGTTTCTTCTGTGTCCCAGTATGTGGTCGATTTTGGAGAATGTTCCTTGGGGTGCTGAGTAGAAAGTATATTCTCTGGTATTAGGATGGAATTTTGGTAGAGGTCTATGGGTCCATTTGGTGTATCATATCGTTCAGTTCAGATGTCTCTCTGTTGTTTATTCTTTTGTCCTGTTGACCTTACCAAAGGACTCAGTGGGGTATTGAAATCTCCTACTTGAGTGTACTGGGATTAGTGTGTGACTTGTGGTCCTGGGAGAATTGTGTTTATAAAGTTTGGTGCACCAGAATTTGGGGCATATATATCACAAATGTGAAATTCTTGTTAATTGTTCCTTGATAAAAATGTAATGACCTTCTTTGGTCTTTCTGATTTTTTACTTTGAAGTCTTTTTTGTCTGATATTAAATAGCACACTTGCTTTTTTTTTGGTACCATTTGCTGGAATATTTTTTTCCATCCCTTCACTTTAGGTAGTGTCTGTCCTTGAATGTAAGATGTGTTTCTTGTTGACAGCATATCGATGGTTCTGTTTTGTAATCCATCTCCCAGTCTTGTCTTTTGATTGGGGAATTTAGTCATTATTTTTAGGTTAATGACTGATAGGTTTGTGTGTTTTTCCTTTTGCCTTATTATCCATTTGCGGTTTGGGTTTCGGTTTCTACTCTGCAGTTATGCTTTTATTGATTTCTCTTTCTAGGTGCCTGGAGTTGGTTGCTCTTTCTTCTGTTCTTTGAATTGCTTCAAGTATTCTCTGAAAGGTTGGTTTCCGGACATGTATCTTTCAAGTTGTTTATGTCATGGAGGTTTTCTCTCTCCTTCAACTATAATTGACATTTTTGCTGGGTATAGTAACCTGGGTTGGCATCTATTGTCCCTTAAACTGGGAATGCTTTGCTCAAGGTTTTTCTTGCTTCATAGTTTGCATTGAGAAGTCAGTTGTAATTCTGATAGGTTTCCCCTTATAGGTAGGTCACTTGTTGTTTTTCTCTTGTGCTTTAAGGATTTTGTCTTTGTTTTTGGGTGTTAGCATTTTAACTATGGTGTTGGCGTGGAGAATTTCTTTTCTGATCTTGTCTGTTTTGGAGTTCTCTGTGCTTCTTGTTATGTGGTATTGGTTTGTTCCTTTTTAGTTTGGGGAAGTTTTATCTATTATTTTGTTGAAGATCTGATAAATAACATTCTTCTTGGATTCTTCTCCTTCCTCTATTCCTATGATTGCAAGAGGTTTGATCTTTTCATAGTGTCCCACACTCCTTGTTGGTTCAACTTTTGTGTATTTTTAAATTCTTTCATAGTCTTTCCTTGAGGTTTTTTAGTTGTTCTTTATCTTCCAGGTCTGATATCTTTGTTTGCTCTCCTCATTCTGCTTCTGAGGTTTTTCCATTCCTCTTTAATGGATGAGTGTTTGATTTCCTTTTTCATTTCCTCCTTCTGATTTCTTTAATATTTCTACTTCTTTTCTGGAGCTTCTCGGCTCTTTTTGTAGCTCTTTGGTTTCGTTGGTTGGTTTCTTTATCTTTTTCAGCATGGATCTTTTCAATGTTTCTCAATTCTTCCGAGCTTTCATCATTCTCTCTCTCTAGGTCCTCTTGATTCCTCATTCTCTTTTCTTAGTTCTTGATTCTTTCTTTATAACTTGTAGTTCTTTAAATATGTCTCAATTGTGTTTCTGATGTCTGTTTTGGGGCATCCCCAGGGATCCCACTGCAGGAGTCTTCCATAGGGTTGGTAAAGCTTGGCACGGGATTATCCTGCCCCTTTCCAGTGTTGTCTCTTCTTCATGATCCTGGCATATGGGCTTCTCCTTGCCTGTATTCCAATGTGAGTCCTAAATGCCTCTTCACTGTGTTGAAGGCTTGCTTTGCTTGCCTCCTTCAGATGCCTCTTCTTAATCCCAGTTGGGGGGGGGTGCTCTTCAGCCTGTGCCCTGGTATTTTCCGCTGGCCTCCGGAGATCTCCTGTGCCTTGCAATTTTAAAAGAAAGTCATTCAGCCTCATTTTAATTTGCATTAAATATCAGCTTTTTTTTTTTGTCTTTTCGAGACAGGGTCTCCCTGTAGCCCCAGCTGTCCTGGAACTCACTCTGTAGACCAGGCTGGCTTTGAACTCACAAAGATCCACCTGCCTCTGCCTCCCAAGTGCTAGGATTAAAGGCGTGCGCCACCACGCCCAGCTAAATATCAGCTTTTAAAAGTTAATTTTGTTTCTCTATGTAAGATAGCTGGGGATAGACTTAAACACATTGAATAAAACTTTCAAAAACTGAGAACAAAGCCAGGTATGATGGTGCATGCCTTTAACACCAGCACTTGAGAGGCAGAGGCAGGTAAATAATCACTGTGAGATAGAGGTCTGCCTGAGATGGTCTTCATAGCTAGTTCTGGGCCAGTTGGAGCTTCATAGTAAGGCCCCTGTCTCAAAAAAATAAACACAGTAAATTAAGAACAAGAGAAAATCAGAATTTTAAAGGATAATTTTGACAAGATAGAAAGCTGTTGGGCTAGAGAGATGACTTAGCTGGAGCTGGAGAGATGGCCTAGCGGTTAAGAGCGCCGACTGCTCTTGCAGAGGACCGGGGTTCGATCCCCAGCACCCACATGGCGGCCGAGAGCCGTCTGAAACTCCAATTCCAGGAGAACTCCAGCTCCAGGGGAATCCGAGACCCTCTTCTGACCTCTGCGGCATTGCACGACACGGGTGCACAGACTTGCATGCAGGCAGTACATTCACACACATACAGAACTAAATAAAATTAATTAAAAAAAAATTAAAAAAAAAAAAAAAAGAATACTAGTTGCTCTTGAAAAGGACCCAGCTTTGCTTGCCAGCACTGACACGGTAGCTAACAACCATCTGTAACTCTAGTTCTGGGTTGTCTGGCATCTTCTTCTGACCTCCATGGCCATTGAACCTAGGTGCACTTACACACATGTAGACAATACACTCATACACATAAAATAAAATAAGTAAAATAGTTTTTAAAAGATAGAAAGCTGTGATATGCTTGAGTTTCAAACCTTATATCCAAACATCTTTAAAATTGGTAAATTAAAAGATAATTTGCTTTGTTTCACATGAAATTACTGTAGTTATAGTGGATATGTTATCAAGATACTTCAAGTTATAGGTAAAGAGCAAGCAGTCTTGTACCATTAGCAAAGAAATAAAATTATGAAGACTCAGAGTCTCCCATGGGCCCTGCCTCTGTGGCTATGTAGTTCACAGCTGTTTGGACTTTTCAAAAGTCTTGCTATCTTTGTAATGCACAGTTTTAGCCTCCTGTGTTGCATTGTGTGTATCTATGGTAATTCATGATGAACAGGGAACAGTTTATGAATGTTTATTCTAGCATCTAAGCAACTTTGCTAGTACTATTTTTTTTCAATTTCTGTTTGCAAGGTCATTTCCATTGGAAGGAGGAAAGGTCATGCAGAGTGGATTGACAAATTGACTAGAAAAATTACACAGTCATTCACAGTTACTAGTTAAGTTTGTGTGATGCATATATACACTCCATCAAGATGTATAGAAGAAACAAGACTATATGCCTTTTATAGTTCATTGGATGGTCTCTATTCTAATGCACTTGAATTTTCTTTTGGCCAGATCTTGATATAGTTCCATAATCTATCACCAGACTCTATGTACGTAATAGAAATCAGTATAATTGAAATTTTTAAATTGTGATTTGGGTCCATTGCCTATATAGTTGACTCATCTTTTTCATTCTTAGCTCTGAAAATAAATCAGTTTCCCAAAAATCATACAAAAACATAGCATAGGAAAGTTGTCATCATGTGAATTAAAGACTTATTTATCAGGAATTAGAATTTACCTGTCAAGTTTAAACTTGATTTCACTTAAGGTTTAGTTTAAATGGAAGAGTGGCATTGGGAGTGTATGGTCCTTTTTTTTCTTGTCTGACTTCTGAAATTTTTATGTTTAAAAAATTATTTATTTTAATTTTATGTATATGAGTGTATTGCCTGCATGTGTGTAAGTGTACACATGTAGTGTAATACCCATGGAGGTCAGAAGAGAGCCTTGGATCTCATGGAACTGGAGTTACAGACAGTTGTTAGCCATTATGAGGGTGCTGGGACTCAAACCTGGGTGCTCTGCAAGAGCAGTCAGTGCTCTTAACTACTGAGCCATCTCTCCAGCCCTGAACATTTTATATCTTAAGCTCACAACTCAATATATAATAATTATGAGCCCCAAACTTAGAATTCATTTTTCCACAAGGAACACTACTTGTCTCATCCAGAAATCCTGTGATGCAGTTAGTAAAACTTTCAATCTTCATCTTGGGCTTTCTTATATCCCACAGTCAACTTTCTTCTCTTCCTCTAATAGATTTAGATCTTAATTTTACTTTCTACTTATTTTGATGGGAATAATATTAAAATCAGTGAATTAACCAAATAGCAATATTTGGAAGAGCCCTACTTATTACAGAATCCATACAGATCGTTTCCTTAACCACACAGAATCATGCCTATAAGGCAAAGACACATCATTATAGAAAATATTGACATATACACAGATGACCCACAAAGAATACAATGTTGGATTCAATAACCTATCTGATTGAAGATGTCCACTTAACTGTGTTAAGAAGAACCCATGTCAAAGATGATCGAGGGCAAATAAAGCATGGTTAGACCTTGGTTCTCTTCTCCAGCCAGCCTACAAGTTTTCATTAATGTTGAAATAACTTTGTAAACCTCATGTTTCACTAAATATAGAAAAGAATTATAAAAATGCCACCTCCCAACCCTATGTCCTTTGGTGCTTAAATAAAATGTTATCTTAGCACATAACAAAAGCTGCACATGAAAGTAAAACAGAGACAAAAACCAAACAGGAGTCTGAAATAGACAGTTCCACATATGCTTGAAATTAGCAAGCTATAGAAACAGGCAAATGCCGGCTGAGCAGCTACAAAGAAAGCCATGGTGGTAAACTAGCATGTCCCTAGGGCTGAGGTCTCGAAGACAAGACAAGAGAGCAGGACAGGATGGCAAGTCTGAAACCCAACACCACAACTGAGGGGACACCGTTTGTCCTTTCTGCACTTTGACCATGTTTCTTTTCCAATTGTTTTTATTTACTAATTTTTTTGACTTTTTGAGACAGGTCTCCATGCAGCCCCAGCTATCCTGGAACTTACTATGTAGACCAGGCTGGCCTTGAACTCACAAAGATCTGCCTGCTTCTGCCTCCCAAGTACTGGGATCAAAATGTGACCATCGTGCCCGGCTTCTTTTCCAATTACAAATGTGAAATTAGATAAAGAGAAATTCAAAAATCCACAAATACTTGGTCACAGGGGATGTTCTTTTGACTTTATTTTAAGAATATATATACATATATATATATATATATATATATATATATATACAGTTTGAGTTATATTATTAATATAAAATAAAATATTTTATGACCTAGAAAACATTCAGTAAAACACTTTTAAAGTAAAATAAATAATTTAGAAAGCAGCATTTTGTATAGCTAATGAGTTTTAAACCTAAAGCAGAAGCAATGGCCTAGTGGTTAAGAGCACTGACTGCTCTTGCAGAGGACCTGGGTTCGATTTCTAGCACTCACACAGCAGCTAACAACTGTCTATCACTCCAGTTCCAGGGGATCCACACTTTCGTATAATATCTGAGGCCATTGCGCAATGTAGGTGTACTTACATACATGCAGGCAATACACTCATATGCATAAATTAAATATAATAAAAATTTTATGAGTTTTAAACTCAAAGAACAATGTTTTGGGCCAGTCTATTATTTTTATTAATGTTTTACCTCATTCTTTTCAAGAACTTTCATTCTCTACATGTTAACATATTAACATGTAAAAATAGTACTTAAAAGATGTTCTAATTAAAATGTGATCTAGCTCACTTTCCCTTCTAAATCAGGAAAATATATAAAACAACAATCATCAGGTGGGATAATCCTTACCTATTCCTCCTTTTGGAGGGCGGATAGAAAACGATGATTGGAGTTTGCATGATACATGATTAGCGTCTCTGTGTAATCAGGACTTGCAACACCCTGATTGCTCCTTTCTGATTCTCAAAAATAAATAAATAAATAAATAAATAAATAAATAAATAAATAAATAAATAACAGCAGCTATCCTATCACTCATCAGCTGCCTGTATTATGGAACCTGAACAAGTGACCTCAACTCAGTGCCTTTGACCATTCTTCTCCTTAAATACTGATAATTCTCATAAATCAGACTCTTCCTTCAAGAGCTAATCAGATTTGGCATCTCAAGAAGTCCTTACTTGATCCCTGCCCCCTCTTCTCCAAAACAAAGTCTGAGGAAATCCTCTCATCTCAAACTCTTGCAGTCCTTTGTTCTCACTTTTACTTTGCTGTGCTTTGCTTTTAAATGAACAAAACAATAGGTTGGGATATTGGAAACTTCTAAATGACTGAACAAAAGTATTAAAGATTCAGCACTAAAAAAATAAAATAACAAATGGTTGGACTACACATCCGAATAGTCTTTTCTTCATATATATAATGATCCATATTATTGGGCTTATTATATAAGGAAGTCTATCAGCTGTTGTCACAATGATTAATTAGGTTCTATCTTGCATTTTTACACTAAAATCACCATGTCAGGAAAACCAATACGAATTTATCTTTCTCAATAAGGATTGTTCTTGTCCAAAACAGGAGTGGTCAAAGTAGTAGCTTCTGTAACAATTTTGTCTGTGTCTCCTTCATTCATTCAAACCCTCCAGCATTCACAGACTACCTCCAGGGCCTTCCCTCTGAAGTCTCTGCTGGTCTGTACTTCCCTAACTATTGCCCAGACACGCTTGCTTATTTAATGACCAGTTATGCTGATGAATATTCATGGATAATGAACTTGGTGTTTCATCCATCCACAGCAGCACAGCATGTTAGCTTCCAGAATGTGATTTGCTACATGTGGGCTTTGAATTAAAATTAGAAAATCATGCAGTTTTATGCTTTCATGACAACTAAAACGTCAGTGTTTTAATCTATAGTTTGTATAATTTAATCATCTTAAGAGAAAGATCATAAAAGCCGTTTCTACATCCTGTACCTATCAGAAAAGAACAGAGGCCTACAATATACAAGGGAGACCTGTCTATGCTCCATTTTCTCACTATGTGCTATGAAGAGCAGAACCAGACAGAACGTTCCCAAAGATTTGCTAAGAAGTAGGGCCAGAAAGAGTTAAATCCCAAACCAATAAGTTACATAACCTTTAAAAATGTATTTATAATATAGCCAACTCATAAAGAATTTGTTTCAGAAGGATTCCAGGGTAATTAAGGTCAGTTAGGAAAACGATTACCTATTGGAACATTTTAGCATCAATACATTTAGTTTGTTTTAATAGTAGATATCTTCATAATCTTTTATGAACCTTCATATTTAAATAGCCAACATGTTGTAGCTGTCCCTACAAATATTTATTTATTTATTTATTTATTTATTTGGTCAGCAGTTTTGACATCCATAATTTCTATATACCACAGTCTTTTTCACAAGCATATCGCTCAAAGTTTATGAAAAACAATTCTTTTCAGACAGGTCTATATCCCAGCCACTCCTGATCTCATACCTAGCTATATGCAGGATGGACTGGGAAATGCCAGCAGAGAGGTTGACCCATCTGAACATTAAAGAAAGAGGAACCTCAGACTGCCTGAGTCACAGAAACTGAGCATCTCTCTGAATAATATTGGAGTTAACTGTTTATAATGGGCCCTAATGAAGTTTACCTTTCAGATACTGAGAAACCTTCCTACCTCTCCCCTGTACAGGAAAGAGAAAAACATGATGGTAATGAAACCACTCCCTAACTGTAAACTAGAGCCAATTGTTACAGTGGTAATTTCCTATAAAACAGGCATAACGTATTAATTGATTGATAGGCATAGGAACTGTGAAAGGATATTTCTCTATCTAGAGCCAAATTCAATAGTAAAGTGTTTATAAGTTGTGTAATTAAGCAAAATATATTACTACAAGAAAGCTCTGACATCAGCAATGAATTATTCTGCCTAGGAGATGTTGGCTAGGAGATTCAAACCTGCCCCCCCCCCAAATTATAAAGGCCTTTAGCCTATAAGTGGGATATATGCAAGGAGAAAGGCAGTAAGTCCCTGTTGTCGAAGACCTGGTGTGAGCATGAAAAATGTTATGAGACTTCACTTGCTAGTGTACAACTGGCCTCTGAAATGCTAGCGAGCATTACCAAAAGCCACTAAAGCAATACAGCAAAATATTGGTCTCCCTGAGACGAGCAAGACTCCTCTGTCAATATCAGCTACACCTCAACAACCTGGAGATACTGTGCAACAGTGGCAGCCAAGTGTCTATATATATCCCAAATCTATTTGGCTATTAGCTCTCTCCTTGGAGGAATAACTCACAGCGGATGCCACAAGCTTATGTCCTCTAGTCGTTAGGAGATGTTATAAGCCACAATAAGAACTTGTCATCCTTTATAGAGAAACCACAGTTTGCAGATTAGCATACCATCCAAGCATCTGTGTCTATGCTCACAGCTTAGCTTGCTATAATAATTGATCTGCTTAAATGCCTGTACATCCAATAGCTTGTGCTTTGTTAGTATGACTAAAAAGGTATCACTGGAAAAGCTGTCAACCCATGAAGGAGTCCAAAATGACAACTCCAAAGAAATTAGACTGTTTTCTTCTCACCCACTTGTGCCCCTTTCCCAAAGCCCAGGGAACAAACTGCAGAAGAGGAGGTGTGGTAGATTGTAAGGGCTGCAGAGAGATAGGGGTGAATCGTGAGACTACAGGAATATAGTCTGGATTCCTAACTGATCAACATGC
Organism: Rhizomys pruinosus; assembly: GCA_009823505.1. Lineage (NCBI taxonomy): Eukaryota > Metazoa > Chordata > Mammalia > Rodentia > Spalacidae > Rhizomys > Rhizomys pruinosus. The sequence continues at coordinate 6,576,148 of VZQC01005840.1, forward strand.
CTGTGCATACAAGCTTCTCCAACTGGACTATGGAAACCTTGGGTTGTTCAAAATTTGGACATAGATACTTACAAAATGCACCAATTACCTAATCGTATGACATACTGAGTAACATCAATGTTATCTCCAAACAACTGTGTCATTATATTGTAGAATCCCTTAAAAATAAAAGAACTAAGATAAGAAAAAAATAAATAAATGAAGACTTAAATAATCTTAAAAAAAAAAAAGAAGGCTGGCACTGATTCTAAGGCTGATTGGAGAAAATGTGAAATTGCTCCCAGCACATGTAACTAAACCCACTATTATCCTGTCTGGCTCATGGAAAAATGCCTCTTTCCCAGCTGTGCACCCAGTCTCCTCTTAAAATATTTAGCATTGGGTCTGAGAAGAGCTACAACCTGCTCATAGTAATTACAGTGGGTACAATTCTGAGAACATCCAAGGTGGTTCCACAGACATCCTACCAAGTACTTGACTGCACAGCACTAATAAGACAGATAGTATGCCCATTTTATAAGTGAGTCTATGCCATACAGCTGGGGCTGAGATTAGGATATCTTTGAATTATACATTCAGTGCCTTCTTCAAACACATGCTGTTCTCTCCATGTTTCTGTATAAGAATGTTGATTGTAACACCAGGTTACTAGGAGTGTGCCTTGCTTTGTTCAGAACATAGCATTGTCTAAGCTGATTTTTTAGGGGGGTCTTTTTTTGAGACAGGGTCTCCATGTAGCCCCAGCTGTCCTGGAACTCACTCTGTAGACCAGGCTGACCTTGAACTCACAAAGATCCACCTGCCTCTGCCTCCCAAGTGCTAGGATTAAAAGCATGTGCCACCACACCTGGCTAGCTGATATTTTTAAATAAAGTGTATATCTGAAAAAAAAATCAGTGATCTTGACTTTTTTTCAGATAAGGGGAACTATTTTTGTAGATTAGCCAGTGGAATTTACTGACAAGTTTTCAACCAAAGGATTTGAGAAAGAAAATGGGCCTATTCAGTGCCGTCCAAGGACAAGCCCATGATATATCTTAGTTCTTTTCATCTTTGGAGCAGCACTGGTTACTAAATTTGATACTAAAAAACCCAAGCTTTGGAAAGGTGTCTTAGCAGATTCACACAGTGCATGGGGAAAATGAAACAATCTTCCCCAAACTCCATGGTCTTCCCATTAAATCTTCATTCCTTTCTCCAGGGTGGTCTCTAGAAAATTTTGCCCAAATTTAATCTAAGGCTGTTGTGATTAAAAGGTCAAGGCCTAGCCATGTTCGGGCACTAAATCCCAGACAAAGCCAATGGCTCCCAGCACTGGCTGCCTGTTTCAACCTGCAGATCTGCTACAATAACAATGGCTCCTCTGGACTGGGTCCAGTTCTTCAGCCTCCCTGGCACAGTGAACAGTGACTCAGGTCAGACTACACCAGCTCCAAACAAATCCTTCTAAACAGGACTTGAAGAATGCCAGTGACTAAGGTACCATTGTTCTCAGATGACCTTGGATGGGTGCCATCACCACTCACGCTTTTGAAAAATGAAGCAATGCAAGATGGGTAAAGTTATGCTTAGAGGTCGCATTGCTTTCAGGATCAAAAAAACCCACAATTTTTGTTTTGTTTTTGTTTCAAGCATTATCAACTGACTACAGGATAACCTGATATATGGGAGTCTTCCCTCAAATCTTGTTTCTTCCTCTCTGGAAAGAAAATGAAAGCTAATCCTTCAGTGAAGCTGCTCCTCTGAAGTCCTTCAAGAAGTGTTTATTTTGTCTTATGTACAAAATCATAACTAGCATCCAAAAGAACTTGATGTCCCATTGGAAAATGAAAAAGATCATGGCAAACAGCTGGCGGGAGCTGATAGCATACTACACTGTGTGCATTCCGTACAGGCCCCTTGAATTGCTCATTTCAGAAGGAGAAAACATTTCCTGCCTCGGTGCATAACTAGGATGGCAAAAGGGTCTGGAATGACCTTAGAAGGCTCTAGCATTTTCCAAAACCTCAAGCAGAATTTCCTTCAAGTTTCTATCACCTGAATGTACATTAGCCATGGGGCTTGGAATACTTCTGAATTCCAGAAGAAAGATTCTCACCACTGAGAATTCACAATAAGCAATCTTTACAAGGTCTGGTAATGTCTTTGCCACTGACATGAAAGATGTTGTCAGAAGTTTTATTGTTTTTCTTCCATTTTCTTCACTCCCATCCACATACAACTTTTGGGAAACAGACTAACTTACTAATGTACTTAGTCTTGTAGAATTTAACATATTCCTTCATTTACTCAAGAAGCAATAGTGATTAACATCGTACAATTGCTGGGGATACCAAGTCATTGGGTCTGGAGGTAGTTCTTAGACATCTGCTGTGCTTCTGCCACTAGGCTAATAAATGGGGTAACTGTGAAGGAAACAGCCAGCCACCCTCGTCCTCATGGCTCTTCATCCTGCCTGGGAACCAGATCAATCAGGGCACTTTTAAAATAGAACACTGATCAGGCTCCAGTTAACATTAGTTAAAGTACCTAATTCGGAGGTAGATATGTATAATAAAACTCATGACTATAAATAGGATAAATGGTGGGGAAATGACGGCTATCTTGAAAGGACATACAAGGTCCATACAAGTAAGATTCAGGGATAAGTAGCCCGTTGATACTTTTTAAACAACAGCAGTTTATAAATTAGATTAAGAAATAAAGAGAATGGGTGACTCTGGAAGGAAAAAGTAAGTCAGAGGCAGATGTGCGTTTCTGAAGTCATGGAGTGGTACTGTATCGATGTAGGTTAGCTTCACTGAGGCTCAAGGCTCAAGAGGAAGAAAAGCCAGACATGGAATAAGTAGGTAGAGACCACAGCAAGGAAACACTGCTCATGCTGAGAGGTAGGTATTTACTCATGAAAGCACTGCAGCTTTGAAAGAAGTTTACACAAAAAACAAATGTAATATTATCCATTCCTTTACTTTTGTTGTTGATCTGTTTGTTTTGCATACCAATTTGTTTTCCCAGGGAATGGAGAAGGAAGGATCCATGTCCACGTGTGTTACAAACGATTACAAAAATAGGACAGGACTTAAGTACCTAGATACAGAAAATCAATCATGAAATTAAAGCCCAGTGGTGGAGATAGCAAAACCCAAGGGAGCTTAAGTCTCCTACAGCTCAGAAAACAGAAGGGAAGAACAGATCGGTACACACATTCCCACTCTCCCTCCCTCTCCATGAATTCAAATTTCTCACAAAGCTTTGGTTTCTAGCAGTGAACATGGAGTTACTTGTGTCTGTCTTCAATTAAACAACCCTGTGGCATTTTCACACAAGTTCCTGGCATTTGAGTAATGAATATATATTCATATTCCCTTTTCTTGGATTCTGTAGAAAGATTCTGCTTTCTACATAAAAAATTCTTTTACTTTTGTTTTCATTCTCTGGTTACACACACACACACACACACACACATTTTGTTCACTTGAAACAAAAATACAGAAATCTCCCCAATTTCAAATCATCTCTTAATCCCTGGGAAGGGGAGGGGAACAATATTTGACCTTCCAAGGCTATCGGTCATTATTCTATTTAAATTTGTACCCAACTTTCTCTGTATTTTACAGCAAAACCAGTCACTTACAACTTTCCTAACTCTAAGCCTGGACTGACACTGAAGACACTTAAAGCCTTGTTCCCAAGGAGAGGAGAAAGCTCCAGGGAATGGAAGAATAATTGGAGCTTTGTGCACCGGCCTCAATGGAAAAAAGAACTAAGTATTCTAGAATTGTTTTTTATACATTCTGTCAGCTTGCTTACCTGATAAGGCAAGAAAGGATCACTTCTTTTTCTGGGAACTGATGGTAATTCAAACTTTTTTTTTCTAGACTGTCCTATAATTACCTCCTGGATTTCAGGAAGCCTGAAATGATTTGTAATTTATAACCTCTTCTTCTCCACTATTCATAAAATACTGAAAAACAGTTCTTACAAGTGGGGAAAAATTCAAGTACAGGACCCACTTGTTTGACTCAGTATTTTGATTTGATTTAAAAGATCAATAATTTATTTTAACTAAATGACAGGCATTTCATTCGTATGTATAAAGAATTCAGAAACTCTACTCACCCTCCCACATCCCATTTGGTCATGAAAGATAATGACAGCACTGACAAGAATTTTTTCCAGTTCCTGTCAGGGATCATTTCAGAAAGAAAGCTCAAGCAAAAGCTTCACTATTATTTTTATTTTAAAACATTTGAAAATAAATAAGCAGCCATTGGCCTCCAGGGTCTTCTTGTTTTTGCAAATGGAAACCTTTGTAGGAAGTAGTTTTATGGCAGTGAGGAATGAAGTAGGTCCTATTAAAAGGAACCAAAAACAAGAACCTAAACCTAAATATGACTTCTCTGGAGCTCTGAGTCAGATGGTGGCTTGTGGCCTCTTGGACTTCCTGGTGGCCCTCTGAAGTCAATCACATGACACAAACATTCTCAGGGGACAAACCTGAGTATTAGTTTCTTTTTGAAAAATGTCAGACAGCAGAAGATTACAGTCTCAGACATAAATACTAAGAACAACTACTCTCTGTTCTAGGCTCTATGCCAAAAGTTTTACATATAACTGTCTATTCTATTTACATAATATGTCTCAAGAACCTTATGTATGTTGTGTTGACAGAAAACAGCTACATCTAATACGTGGGACATAAAAATTAGATTCCAAATGCCACTCTTGAAGGCATGGGTTAGTAAATGAAAATTGCAGTACAAGGCATGGGATATCCTCTGAATTAGTGGTCAGAGAGGCTCTAGAAGTCACTAAAACAATATAGATTATTGACATTACCCTTGGGTACATACCATAACTGCAAGGTAAGACCCTGCTGCTGAGGATACCGCACACATTGTCACAGGATATAGAGAAATTAGTCTCAAACTGATTGGGAAACTTCATCCTTTCTGGTTAGCTTGCATAGTGCCAGAAGGTGCCAGGAAGGCTGCTGAATGAGAAAGACATCAATGGTCTTACCTAGCATTGGACCCTGCGTGCTACAATACTGACCTTCCAGGCAAGATGGGGCCCCTGGTGCAACAGTGGCATAACCGTTAGAGGTAACGAAATGCTTTCTGATTAGGTCCGAGGCTACCTACAAGACAGAATTTCATGCTTAGTATTACAATCCTGGCCAAAAGTCCATGGCTGGAAAAGCCATAAACCCTAGAAGTTAGAACCTTCTATTGTTATCTTGCTTAACAGTGATCTTGTCAAATTCAGTTCTAAATATTTATGTTTATACCAACGACCCAGACTGCTCTTAACCTTGGTCAAAGAAACTTCTTTTTGCAGTGGATATCAGTCAATGAAAAGACCCGTAATTTGTCAAAAGTGCTGACAATAAAGGACTGAGTCAACTGTTCACATTTCCTTCTAAGGCTCAGGGAACATCATACAAGAGAAGGGAGAAGGAATGTAAGAGCCAGATGATGGAGAGGCATGCTGTGACATGACACACTAGCACACTCGTGGGCTCACAGCAGCTGTAGTTGCCTGTACAGGATCAAGCCAGCCAAAATTCTGGCATAGATGAGGGAGGGGCTATCTAGGCTCTTCATCCACTGAAGAACTATTGTCCAGTGGTTGTGGTCTCAAGAGGGATTTACATTCTTTTTTCTTTTTTGAGGGTGTTGCTATTGGTGAGTTTTCCACACTCTTATAAATATCTCAATACCCATAGACATATAGGAAACATTAATTGGACTTAGAAGGTTATCAAAAAAGAAGGCCTGATGATGTTGGGAGAAGGACATTTTATAAAAGATATAGGGGAGGTGGAAGAGGGAAATTGAGAGTGGATATGATTAGATTTTATTGTACAGGTAGATGAAATTCTCAAGGATAAAGGAAAGTTATAATTAAAAAAATGAATTTAGGGTCCATTTGTCCATGACACAAAATCACTTTGTGTTTCTTAGACATTAAATAGATCCTTCATGCCAAACATTGCTGTTCCATATTCATATGTGAGTGAGATACCAAGACCTGATCCCTGACTCATTGAATATATATGCCTGAGCTCTTTAGTTGTATGCCATTTAACTGCAAAGTCCTACAGTGTTCTTAAGCATTAATCAGCTGTGTAGCATCTGACCTTGCAAAGCAACTGAAGTCAAATACAGAAGTGCTGGGGTTTTAGTGTTAAAGTGCATACTCTACCACTAAATTGCATCCTTAGCACCCGAAGAAACAAAAAGTCATACCCATATTAGTCTCCTCAGGGAGAAGAAATAGAGCTTTAGTGGTGCCATTTTTATTTTAGATTTGTTAACAGGGTAATCTAAAGTTACCTGAGGCAGATTAATCAACTCCTCACATATTTACTTTCTTCCTCAATAATGCATTCTTGATATGGTTTGCAGATTACCACATGCAACTACATTTTGTTCCCTGAATTCTTCCTTCTGATGTTCTACTGAGTGATAAATACTACTCTCCCCTCATACTGTCCTGCACTGTCTCATTTTTCTTGAATAGCCTTGATAATAATCCTTCTTCAAGTCTACATTTGAGAAAGCACTAAGTAGTGCTTGAGAAGCTGTCTGCATTGAAACTGTGCTAGTTAATCCTGGTAGGAAATAGCTGCTATGTTCTTTGAGAATCTCCATTTTAGTGTTTGGAATTTTAAGATGCGGAGATATTAAAAAGCATGACATAAGCTATCAAGCATTTTGTGTTTTCAAGATAAGGGATCATGGTACAGTGCTTATGACACATGCTTTGGAATCACACTTGACTTTGAATCCTAGCCCTGACATATAAATTGTTTCCCTGAATTGTTTCCTTATCTACATACTATAAATGTGACTTTTTTAGTGATAAATATAACAAAGATATTGGAAGTGCACATGAAAGAGGTATGCAGTAAATGTGCTCCCTCCTCCCATCTCACTATTTCTCCATATAACTAATATTTGCACTCATTAATTAATTAAATACAACCAATATTGTCTTATTATATGGGTCAAAAATACTTTGCAAAACTCAAGTATTTTGAGCTTTTTTCTGTCAGAAAGTGTCTCTTCTCATCTCACACACGTTCACCCTGCCTTGGGGATGTTCCAAAGCAGGAGGCTATAAATAGAGAGATAGATGAGCCTGTTTTATAAGACTCTGCCATCCAGTTGATGGGGTCAAGCCACTGCTCATTCATATGATGCTTGCAAATATTTGAAATGGAAATCTAGAGGTCATAGATGAAACAATTTACAAGGTATAAACACTGCAAAGTAAAAACTTCATTTCTTCATTGGTTTCAATTAGAAATTATTCATCGTGACTCATATTTTCCATTTGGAACATTTTTAAGAGTCTCAGTTTTTTTTTTTTTTTTTTTTTTTTACTCAGGATGCTAAAAAGTTGTGTCTAACAGAAAACTTCTTTGACTTTTTTATTCCTCTCACTTTCAAAATTGAGACAGAGTTTCTATTAAGAGGATATCTTGATCAACTTGATTGAACATACACGCCTCCCCTGCTGGATGGTGGGACCCATGAGCTGTGTGGGTTTGGGCACAACTGCTCGCAAATTGGTTTTACATGAAGGATGCTTGTACTCACAGATTATCACTTATTGTTAAAAAAAATGAAAACAAAACAAAACAAAAAAACAGAGAAAGATGCAGAAAAGTTATGGCAGAATGCATGATCTGGGATGGGTAGGGGTGGGGTGGGGGGAAGGGAAGGGGATATACACCTGAACTGAATTGGAAAATGATGTATGAAATACACAAAGCATCAATAAAAAATAAATAAATAAAAAGAGGGATATCAAAGAACTGACGGAAACTATTCTCCAGAGGTTGACATGAAATTTATACCATAGAGTATGAACCATAAGTCACTTAATACATACCAAATCTCTCAAAAAAAACTAAAGTATAATTTAACAACTCAAGAGGTTATTAAACAACGTATTATTTTTTCACCCATGGAAATTTGGCCCACATCACAAGTCATTATTTTAAAGAACAAGACTAAAGATGAAATCTCCTCAGTGGTGACAAATCCAGGAGCAAAGTTGATAATACAGGAAGGGGAGAAAGGTTAGGTCTATAGGTACCATGACTTCCTATAGTGAAAATAATTCAATAGAGAGAGAATTAGTCAAGTAATATCACATTGTCTGCTTAAAGACACAAATTATTAATGAACATTTAAATAAAAAATCAGTGTCTCAGAGTTTGAAGATTGTTTCAGAAATTAAATCTTGGAATATTTACAGAAACATAAGGAAGAGGTTCTCATTTGTTGGTCTCTTTTTTGTTGTTTTTGTTGGTCACTATAAAGACTGTTAGAGTTCTCTTATTTCATAAGAAAACACTCAACCTTTGTTCAAAATATTTAACCAAACTTTCGTTTATGTCCCCATTTTCCATTTAGCGATGTGAATTTCATTCAGTTGGGCTAGAATTGCTCAGATACCTGTAGTCAATTCCTGAATTGGCCAGATGCTGGCTTATCAAAGAAGGTGTGGGAAGAGTAACACTGTCCAGAAGACGTCCACAATCTAAGCCCTGGAACCTGCAAATGTGCTAGGATAACGACAGAGGAATTCAGACAGCAGCTGGCATCACTGTTGCAGCAGTTTATTTGAAAATAAGATCACTCCGGATTTGTGTGCCCAAGTGTAATCCAAAGGACCTGAGAAACACAAAGGGATCCAGAAGCGGAGCTCAGAGCTGTGATGCCGAAGGATTCCACTGGCTGCTGTTGGCTTTGAAGGGAGAAGGGGAATGCAGACAGCCTGAAGCACCTGTGGATTCTCCACAAGGTTGTGCAAGACTTTTGATGCTAAGCATACAGCATCATGTGTTAATTTTATTAGAGCAAAACCTAAGACTGGCATATCTCATCTTCATAAGTTTGATAACTAGGTTTAAAAGTTTGAACAATGAAGGACCAGCAAGATGCCTCAGCAGATAAAGGCACATACCACCAAGCCTAATGATGAGTTTTATCCCCACCCCAGGACACACAAATTGTAAGGACAAAACCAACTCTCAAAAGTTGTCCTATGATATCTGTATTAGTCACTTTTCTGTTGCTGTGATAAAACCAGCATGACCAAGGGAACTTATAAAAGAAAGAGTTTATTAGAGCTTACAATTGACGGTTCCAGGGAACTAAGAGTCCATTGTGGCAGGGAGGCATTGTAGCCGGGGCTGGAGCAGAAAGCCGAGGTTCACATCTTTTAATGAGCACAGGAAGTCAAGAGAGAGAGAGAGAGAGAGAGAGAGAGAGAGAGAGAGAGAGAGAGAGAGAAAGAGAGAGACACTGGACTGGCCTGGCGACTGCAAGGTTTGTTAAACACACTAAGCCCGCCCCCAATGGCGTACTTCCTCCAGCATGGCCACACCTTCTAAGATCTCCCAAAACAGTGCCACCTGGGGACAAAATGTCTGAATACTTAAAGCCTATGGGGGACACTCTCATTCAAACCATCACAATATCTTTGTAAGTGCTATGCTACACTCACACCCACCCCCCCACACACATAAACACAATAAATAAATTTCATAAATAAAATTATTTATGACAGAGGTTAAAGCAGTAATGTCCAACACCAATACAATGAAGTCACAAATGTCATCTAAATTTTCTGTTAAAAACATTTATAAAAAAGCAAATTATAATATTTATGCTGTAACCTAGCACACAAGTATAATATTCATGCTGTAACCTAGCACACAAGTATAATATGCATGCTGTAACCTAGCACACAAGTATAATATGCATGCTGTAACCTAGCACACAAGAGGCTGAGACAAAAGGATCAAGAGTTCAAGCTCCGCCTGTTACAAAGCCCCACCCCTTCAAAATAAAAATAAAAGAAACAAGTGAAATAAATTTTGATAACACATTTTATTTAACCTGATATATCTAAAGATCGTTTTACAATATGTAAGTACAAAAATATTAGTGAGTTCTTTTACAGTCACTTTTCATGTTCACTTTTCAAAATCACAGTTCATTTTATGCTTGGAGCATGTCAGTCTATATAGGCTCTTTTCAGACGTTGACTAGTTCAGAAGGGGTAGGGTTAGGTTATATCCAAAGGTGTCAGGGAAAGCTGCAGCAGAATTCTAAGACATGAGAATCCTGTCTTAAACGCTCCTTTTCCCTCTCTACACTGGGAAACATCTACTTTCCTGCTTCTCTCTTCAGGGATCACCAGCCTTTTATGAAAGGAGAAATCACGAAAATCAATTCTGATTGAAAGAGCTGGCACCAGAACCCCAAAGTGCAATTTACTAGAACTTGTAACTCCCTTGAGGCTTCAGATTCCTCACCATTACCTCCCTTTCTTTTTTTTTTTTATTAATTTTATTTATTTCTGTATGTGTATGAATGTACTGTCTGCATGCAGGTCTGTGCACCCGGTCATGCAATGCTGCGGAGGTCAGAAGAGGGTGTCGGATTCCCCTGGAACTGGAGTTCTCCTGGAATTGGAGTTTCAGACGGTTCTCGGCCGCCATGTGGGTGCTGGGAATCGAACCCGGGTCCTCTGTAAGAGCAGTCGGCGCTCTTAACCGCTAGGCCATCTCTCCAGCCCCATTACCTCCCTTTCAACTCAGCATAGAATTTTTATGAAGGTCAATTGCAAAACCCATAAAGGCGTTGCACAATGCTTGGAACATTAAAGCCATTATAAAGAAGCTAAAATTCATTTGCTTTTAAAGTCATGTCTACAAGGGAAAGCAATGCTCACTATTATAAAACAGAGTTTTTTTTTTCAGATTTTCAAACACAAATCAACCAGCCGTAGACATGCCTTCAGAAGAGAATAAATCAAGTATGTAAAGAGGTGGCAGAGGAAAAGTGGATCAGATAGCATGATTTCCTGTGAGATTCCTGATACTTCTGGAATCTTCTCTTTGAATATGATAGACAAAATTAAAATAATATTTTGTGTTCAGTCAAGATAATTTCCAGTTACTTTCATTCTGAAAACCATTTGTGGAAGTCAGATTTTGGACTAAATTATATATTTATATTTTCTTTTAAAATAAAAAAGCATATCAAATTCCTAAAGTTGAATAAACTACAATTTTAAAAATTATGAAAATAAAAATCAGTGCAAAAGGAAAACCTTGTGGATAATTGACAGATTTTTTTAAGTCCATTTTTTTCCTATAATGGTAGACAAATGTAAATATGGTTATATGATACCAGAATATCACATACTGATTTAGTCGATCACTGGCCTTCCAAAATGAACAAAAATATACAATTATTAGCTTCCCAGAAACAGGATACAATGTTGGCAAATTTGATAAAATACTCACTTTATGAGTCACTTTGGGAGGGTGTTACTTGATATTTCTAATACAGACAGAATCAATTGCAAACATTGTCTTTGGCCTTTAGCCATGGGGTTGGGCACCATCAAAGTATCTGACAAGTGAAATGAGAAACAAAAATGCTGCTTACCTACTGGGCATCAGATCTGACACTGGAATGTCAGAGTTGGTTGCTGTGTGAGTCTCTGAGGACTGCTACAACACAGCACCACAAACTTGGCATCTTAAAACAGTAGAATTTATTGTCTCAGCTCTGCAGGCTGGAAGTCAAAAACCATAGTTTGAGGAGAGATATTCTATACCCTGGAGAAGAGTCCTTCCATGCTCCACCTCACTTCTGGAACCTTGTAGCTACATGACTCCAGTGTCTCTGCTTTTAACATCAAATGGCATTGTCTCCTGAGTCTGCATCTTCAAGTGGCCATCTTTTAAAAATACTTTCTTATTTTTATTTTATGTGTATGCCTGTATTGCCTGTACGTATGTGAGTGCACCCATGTCACGCATACCTCGGAGGTCAGAAAACAGTGTCAGATTCGCCTGGAACTGGAGGTAAGGACAGTTGTTAATTGCCATGTGGGTGCTGGGTATCAAATCTGGGTCCTCTACAAGGCCAGTCAGTGCTCCTAACTACTGAGACATCTCTCCAACCTGCATGACCATCTTTTTAAAAGGACACTAATCACACTGGATGAGAAACTTATTCTATTTGAGTAAGTTAATTACATCTATGAGGACCTTATTTCCACAGACATTCTGAAAGTTAGGATTTTAAGATATTTTGGTGAGTGGAAGGACACAGTTCAATGCATTGGCCCCTTTGTGACCCAAATAAAATGGTTAAGAGGTAATTTGGTAAAGCAGTTAGAGAAATGGACTCCTTAATGCTTATCATTCTTGATGAAACCAGATAAATGAAAATCCTAACTTGGTTGCTTAGCTATGACATCAGATTCTTTTTTTAAAATTTTATTTATTTATTTTTACATGTATGAATGTGCTGTCTGCATGTAGGTTTGTGCACCCGTGTCGTGCAATGCCACAGAGGTCAGAAGAGGGTGTCGGAATCCCCTGGAACTGGAGCTAAAGACGGTTCTCAGCCGCCATGTGGGTGCTGGGGATAGAACCCGGGTACTCTACAAGAGCAGTTGGCGCTCTTAACCGCTAGGCCATCTCTCCAGCCCCCATGACATCAGATTCTTAACTCTGCCTGCCTCCATTTTATTTCTGTCTAATGGAGACAACAGTGAGTTACCTTGCAAGAGCTATGGTGAGGACACATAAGATTCCAAAATGGCACCTGCCACATTAGAGCACTATAAAAATGCTTACCAATCTGAGAACTCTCTGTTTCTAGGAAAGAAAAATGCCCTTATTTTAGAACTGGCATTTTAAGACTCATTTTAGTGATCTATATTACCCATCTAAGATGGAGATATTAATTATGGTATTCTTAAAGAGAAATTTTGTTAAGTATTTTGTTTGCTTTCTAGATGCTCATAGCTATCTCCTTTCACATTTGAAGCCCTTTTCCCACAGAGACATAACGTCTTTGTGCTTTGTTTTGGTCTCATTTTCACTCCTTTTGGTATTGTTCTCTTTCTTTCAAAACTAAGTGAGTCTTGCCACTTAGTTTAGGGAATTCAATCAGATAAACTTTGGAGGAAGGACTTTAACCACACCTATTATTTTTTATTAGTCGCTTGTTTTATTGTTTCAACAAAATAGCTGACAAAAACAACTTAAGGGAAGAAGGGTTTATTTTGGCTCACAGTTCCAAAGGATGTCATCATGTCAGGCAAGTCATGTCAGCAGAAGCAGGAGGTGTCTTGTCACATTGTGTCTGTAGTCAAGAAGCAGAGAGAGACAAGGGCTAGGGCTCAGCTAGCTTGCTTCTTTTTATCGTCTGAGACTCTAAAGCATATAATGGCACCACCCACATTTAGGGTGGATCTCTCTACCTCAATGAACCTAATTAGATACTCCCTCACAGGCATGCCCAGTGGCCTGGCTCTTAGCTGTTTCTAGATTCTGTCAGGTTGACCAATATTATAAGCAACATGCATACTAAAAACCTTGGACAACTCATTCTATTTATTTTGAAATATTTATTCTGAATACATAATTGAATGTAAAAATTCTGGTATAAGGATTTTTAAATATCACAGCCATGTCTATAATAAACTATAGAATACCATTTTATAGTAACTGAATTTATTAATCGAAGTAGATTAATATGAGCACACACTCAATTTTTAAAATTGAATCTGAGGTAATATTTGACAAGAAAATAAATTCACCACTATTGGGTAAAATCTGGACAAAATACTACATATAACAGTGTTCCATTACTTCATGAAGTGATGAAAATGCTTGATACCCTTGGTGCCCAATACATATATGGTTGTTGCTAGCTAAGTGTGGCTACCAACCACTTGAAATGTGGCTATGGAAAGACTTCATTTTAACTTTACTCATTTAAATTAGTTAAAGTTTTCAAATGTGGCTCATGGCTTCCATAGGGAACAAAGATGTACTGCATCTTCTATCTCTGCCCTTTCTTATGCTTTTTCCTTTAATCCCCTTCTTTCCTATTGCCTGCTTTAGGCTTCATGTTGTCTTTTACAGTAATGTTCTCTCTCTCTCTCTCTCTTAGTATGGTCCTCTCCCACAAGGTAACTAACCTAATGGATGACTCTATTTCAATGAATAATTAGACCTAAGGTGCTACTGATTGAATATTTATCATACAAATTTCTTTTTTCATATTTGGGGATAGTTACATATCTGCCTCAGGCCCTCATTCTTGTATAGCAAGAGCTCTTACTCACTGAGCTATCTCTGCAGCCCCGAGTTTTGTATTTTTCAGAGTAGAAGTGTTCAACCTGCCCTAGTTTCTAAGCACTTGGAATTTTACCAAAATTTAAGCTATTATCAAAAGTTTCATTAGAATTTTGTATTAAAGTGACTTTTGGTACAGTAAATGGTTTTTTAATTTTTATTTATTTAATTATTTTTATTATGTGTATGCATGTTTTGCCTGCTTACATGTAAGTGCAAGGTATACATGTACTGCCTGTGGAGGCCAGCAGAGGGTGCCAGGATCCCCTAGACGTGTAGTTATGGACAGTTAGCTGCCATGTGGGTGCTGGGAACCAAATTCAGGACCTCTGCAAAAGCAACCAGTGCTCTTAACCACTTACCCATCTGTCCAGCCCCAATTAAGCAATGTTTTGATGAAGAAATAGGAGACCTACCATCCCCGTGTCGGAAAACATCAACCATTGCTCTGAGGATAAGTCCTTGATGAGAGCAGGAGCAGGCTGAAGTACTGCCAATAGCAGAGCAACCACAGCACTGGGCTGAGCTTGCTCATTAGCTCCAATAGTTCTGTTGTTGAGTCTCTAGGAATTTTTATAGGATGACATCACCAGCCAATACAGGTAACTTGACTTCTTCTTTTCCAACTGAATCTATTTCTTTCTTTTTCTTATCTAGCTAGAATTTCTAAATTACAGATGCTAGTGGCAAATCTGGAGCTTCAAACTTTTCCCAGAGTTTTAATGAAAAGAGTTTTAAGTCTTTCACCATTGAGTGTCCTGTAACTATTGATCACTGCCAAAAGGCCATTTTCTAGAATATCTTGCTAGCCATGCGGTTTGTTTTTGTTTTGTTTTTCATAAATGCATTTTATCATGTTGGGGAAGTTCTTTAATAAGTTGTATTTTTTTTCTAAGAGCTTTTTTATAGTAAAAGAGTGTCAAACTTGGTCAAGCTGAATTACTTCTAGAACATTAACAGTCTGTGAACAACACCCAGCATTGAGCTTTGCACAGTCAATAATTTAATTAGTGTTTGCTGAGTTAAACATATTTGAAAACAACAAACACTAAAGTGTAGAATCACATATCAAGAGACATTCTTTGAATAAATTATCCTTAGAGATTTATTTTGAAAGATTGGCTCCCGCTGACATAACCCACACAATTCACATAACAATAAAAAATGATCACTTATACTAAATAAAATTTAGCTATGGAAAAATTAACTCTGACACCTGGTACTATTAGTATACAGAGTTGTCTAAGAACATTCCAGAATTTTAACAAGCCAAATGGTAGGGTGGTCACACAATGCCTCTATGTGAGGCTTTCTGCACAGAAGAGTATTTGCAGCCTGAGTAGCCTAAGCCAAATACAAAAGGTTCCTTGACAGCTCAATGTCAAATTTGAATATCGCAGAGTGCTCTAATTAGATCACTTGATACATATTAAAGTCTATCAAGATCAGAGTGGCATTTTGAGTGGGGCTCTGTGGCTTCTACCAGAGGTCTGCATTTCCCCACCTCAGTACATCTGTGGTATCTCCTTCCAGGTCTGACTGCCCCAGCTATGCTATTTTCCTTCCTTTCAGGCACCTTAATTGGACTTTGCTGATGAAAAAAAAAAGTCCACAAGGAACATGCAGTACAAAATAATATTTGTCTCTGATGTGGTAGAAATAGAAAATTATACAAACAATTTGAGAATTATAGGTTCATCACCACTGGGGTGAAAAGTTATAGACCATTTCTCACCCTCAAGTATCCACTGGTTTTCTGTTGTGTGTGAGCCAAATACTTGGTTTCTTTGCATGTTTCTCTGAGTTCCACTGGCCAAGACAGAACACTCAAGAATGCCAGCCGGGAATGACACCCGCCAGGTTTGTGGTGAATACCTTTGAGGGCAATAATATATGTTTACATGTAACTCATAATTAATCACTAAACTTCCTTTTGGAAAATAAAAACACATTTCAGGGTATATTTTACTGTCTGGGGGGCAAGAAATGACAGGATAGGAAGAGAGGAGAAGCAAGGAGAGGGGGAGATGATTGAAAACATTTGACTTGGCTTGAAATAAAAGTACATATTTCACACATATTTTTAAACCAACCCCAGAAGACAGCCTGACTTCGAACACACTGAACAGGAAGGCATTTACTGTTGGAATGCTTGCTGCTCCCTTCCAAAACACACACACTCTTAATACCCCAGGCTATCTAAAACGAGTTGGGGTGAAAATATTTAATTTATATGTGCAATCTTGCTTCCTGTTTCATTTTTTTTCCCATTGCCAACTGTGTTTTTCAAATTTTTGTGAATAACGATAGGAAACCAATTGCATTCCCGGCCTCTGTGGTGACCTAGCCTACATTCCACCTCAATTTATAGTTCACCTGGCTTGAAAACCAAAGCGAGAGTAAAAGGTAAAGATGGACATTAAACTTTCATGGTTGCTGTGGTTAGAAAGGAATCTGGGTGGAGGGAAGCTGGCTGTGGTGCAGATATCAAGGGCAAGAGGGTGTGGACCAGAGCTTGCCTTAGCTTTCAAATGTGTGCATTCATAGTTTGCATTCAAAGCAGGTAGAAGGGGGGCTAGAGAAAAGATGGAGGAAGGAAAGACTTTTCTCAGCACCAGATGAGTGGCTAAAGATAGCTGAATTCTACAAAATTTCAAAGGAAAACAACTGGTCATCTAGAAACTTTAAATAATTAAGATAATTCAACTCAAGCAAGAGATTTTTCCAAACTTTAACTGTATTGAAGTGCATATAACTTGGCTTAACATGAATGATATATCCTTTAAACATGAGCTCCAGACGGGGCTGGTTTCCATATAATATCTCTTTCTCCTTCGTTATATTTTGATTTCTTGAGAATGCTGAATCCGTGTGGAAGAAAACATTTGGAATAAAATGTGAAGCCAAATGGAAATCTAGCAAGTTTGAAGTCCAGATTTCAAAATTCTTTAATCCAATATAACTTTCCAGAAGTTGACCACACCCTATGGAAATCCATCACAGGAAGAGCTTGGTAATTGAGTGACTTCTGTTAAATACTTGAGGAGAAAATTTGTAAATACCTGAATTCAAGTCAGTATTTCAACATGGCCTCTTGAGGCTGTATTTTACATTAGAACAACACTCTCTATGGAATAAAGTCTACTTGTCAACAGGGGATTTTTAGTCCTTTAATGTTCAGGGGAACTAGTTTTCATTAAACTTAAAGTAAGACAGGATGTCATTTTTAGATCTACGTGGCAGGACTAAACTGTAGAAGAATTCAGGAATATCTTATATCGTGCATTAAACTAGCTCTCAAAGTTTATGAGTGATAAGTATAATAACATCAATTTTCACATTTCATTTTGGAAAGTCAGACTGGTGACCGACAAATGCTGCAGATGGATACTGCGTTGACACCGGGTACCCCCCCATACAGTCTACATTATTAATTTTTATCCCTGTAACATATTTTCACTAAAGATTCTCTTTTTAAACTTTCATATTTTTATTATATGTGTATGAGTGTATTGCCTGCATGTGTGTAAGTGCACCCATGTGTGCAATGCCTGCAGAGGTCAGAAAACGGTGTCAGATTCCCTGGGACTGAAGTTACAGATGGTTGATAACTACCATGTGGGTGCTGGGAAGCAAACCAGGTCCTCTTGAAGAGCAGTTGAGCCATCTTTCTAGCCTCACTAAAGATTCTTTTAAAGAAATCATATGAAAGTAGATTACAGACACATTTTGAAGTTAAGTTGAATAAATTATGAATCAGCTGCTCAGTCCAAACTTCATACCAGTTTTAATCAGGATGGAGACTCCTGTTTCAGAGGCTAGAGAGATGGCTCAGCAGTTAAAGCATGTACTCTTCTTGGAGAGGACTCAAGTTCAGTTCCTAACACCCACACCAGGTAATTGCCTGTAACTCCAGCTGTGGGGGATAAGACATCTCTGGCCTCCTCTGGCACCTGCACTCACATGCACAGACCCACGCACAAAAGTACATGTGATTAACAATAATTAAATAAACCTTTTAAAAAGAGAGTACTGTTTTAGCTGTTTTTTTCTCACCATGTGATGAGATCTGCTCCATTAGGGACCCTACACAAGGCCCTTGCCAGATGCAGGCACCGTCTTCTTTTACATCTCAGCCTCCCAAAACGTGGACTAAATAAATGACTATTTTATAAATTTAAAAGAAACTATTAGGACTAGAGAGATGACTCAGTGGTTAAGAGCACTGGCTGCTCTTCCAGAGGACCTGGGTTTGATTTCCGGTGCCCGTATGGTAGCTAACAACCATCTGTGACTCAGTTCTAGAGGAACCCTATGCCCTCTTCTGCTCTCCGGGCATTGCACAAACACAGGTGCGCTTACATACATACAGGCAATACACTCATATACACAAAAAATAATAAAAGAAACTATTGCTACAAAATTCCCAAGAGCAATTTGCTCCCTAAATTCATATCTTTTGATATTATATACCATTGGAATATTACATGTAATCATCTGTGAATTGTGGCAACCAGCGTGCTTTCTATAACTAAGACTCAGGGTAGGAATGAGAAGTCAACTATAGTCTTTGCTAATTTCTGTAGCATAGTTGCCTCCATTTTGATCAACTTCAAGGTAACAAATTGAACACTGACATGAACCTAGATTTAAAGTATACCTCAGAATAACCCACCAGAGCCCCAACAGCATGTGTCAAGAGGAGATATTCCTCCATTTCAAGTGTTCCTGGTTCTAGAAGCCTTCTGTTCTGTCAATTGAGAGGCAAGGCATGGAGCCCGAGGCACTGCCATCAGCTGTGGGTGAGCCCCTATTCCTCCGACAGACCCGTTGCTCTTTCTGCCCTTTTCTGCACCAGATTCCTCCTCTCTGGACCTCTTCTTATGCCCTGACTCTTCATACAGTGGAGTGCTGCACCTCCCAGCCATGGGTAGTGGGGCTGCTTTCTTCATGACTTCCACTCTACTCTGTTAAAAACTCTAGTTCCTCTTACTCTAAACCAAATTTCCCAGTAATGACTCAAACTGACTTGACTCAGACCTATCACTCTAGACAGGCCTCTACAAACCCAGTCTTCAGCTCTTATTCTTGGCCACACCCTTTTGACCCAAGAGATTCTTACTTTTCACACTCGCTTGGCATTTTTACTAGACTCAGTTAAATTTTTTTTTTTAAGGTGGGACTGTTGAGACTGAAAGATCTGTACATTTCATCCTGTCTCCTTTTCTTCCTCCTACCAAGCAGAGTTCCTAGGACCCTCCCTTTGATCACATTTCAGTATAACTTTCTGGAGCAGTTATTGGTAGTAATCTATATTCTCTACTTGAAATACCATTTCTGGTACTTTTAAATATAAAGCTCACTTGAAGGTCAAGAAATTACTCAAGACACTACATGCATAACCATTTTTCTAATAACCTTTTCATGGGTTACAAAGCTGCTGTAATTGGGAGAATTGGTTTTTTTCTTCAATGTATATTTTTTTTGAATTTTGTACATGTCATATAATACATTTTAAACAAAGCTAGACCCCCCTCCCCTATCTGCACCTCCCATACCCCTCCCAACAGATTTCATGCATTCTATCATATATGTTAAGGACTATCAAGCCATGTCTATGTCTCCAGAAGTCCCGTGGTGTGAATTTATTCACTGGAGCCTGGTCAGCCTATCTAGGGTCACTCCCTTAAAAACCAACTCTCCCTCGCTCAATTGGCAGTAATCAGCTGTTAATAGTTCCTTAGCTAAGATTGGGTCTTCTTACTTTTTTCCCCACTACAATGCTGGGTTTTTACATGGTTTGAGTTTGAACGGGTCTTGCACATGCTGTAAATTCATACAAGCAATTTCCCAGAAGCCTGGAAAACTTTGTTTCCCGTGGCCAGCTACCTCCTCTACTCTTCCACAATGGTCCCTGACCCTGGGTGGCTGAGGTATAATGTAGGAGTCCCATCCAGAGACACACGCCCTGTAGTCTCCTATTCTCTACATTTTGGCCAGTTGTGGCCTTCTGTGTTCCCCTACGTTTCATGAGCCTTAGGTATAGAGGTTGCATTGTAGATGTGTCGTACAGGGCTGGGAGAATTGATAAGGTAATTTATATGTTTGGAACACAATAGCCTTTTACACATATAAAATTAGCGTGTATGGCTGAATTAAATGGTGTATGTGATGGCTAGAATGTTATCACACAGAAGTTGAGAAAAAGTGTAAGCTGTGATCATTGTTGTGATGTTGGGTTTATTCCAAACAGGATCCCATTAGCACTAAATAATCTTGATTCAACTCAGCCTTTTCCACACAGTAGAGGGAGTTATCACACTAAAACATGGATCTGACTGCTCTTCCTGAAGACCTGTGTTCAGTTCCCAGCACCCACATTAGGGCTAACAACCATTCATAGCTCGCTCCAGTTCCAGGGGAATCCAATACCCTCTTCTGACCTCTGCAGGCACTGCATCTCTGGGTGCACTTACATATATGCAGGCAATACACTCATACACATAAAAAAAATAAATATTTAAAACTTGGATCCAATTAGATAATAAAACACTAATTTGCTCAAGCTTTGTGTTGTATTCCCACAAAGTAAGACTAAAATAACAATTTATTACCTAAAATTTTTACAAAGCCCCACATGACCTGTCCCTCATCTGGTCGGATATGGTTCTGGACTCTGGAAGACTTTTTGTTCTCTCCCACCTGCAAATGACTATCTTTTTCTCAGTCAGAGAGTTCTTCTCTAATTACCCAGTTTAAATAGCCATCCATGTACTTTGTATTTATTTATTTCTGTAAGTATCTGTCATTGTAAACTTACATGCTGTTTGCCTTTATATTTTTCCCCTCACCAAAATACAAGCAGCCATTCCATCAATCTTCAGCACTGCATTCTTGTAGCACCTAATTTTTAATTTACTTTATTCTGTGTATAAGCAATGTATGTGCATGTATTTCTCCATAGTCTCCATATTAAGCCCTTTATCTTCATCCTATCTATGACACACTAAAAGCTATTTTCTCTGAAATAAAAGAAACCACAATCCTCATCCAGCTACTTGAAGCCTAAAACAGTAGTTTCTATGTTGCACATTTTATCACTTAGTTCCTATGGCCAAGTGCTATTTTCCCACGGTAGTAGTCAGTTGTTCTTCCTTCTCTTGAGTTCCAATCTTGCCCCTAGCAAGAATCAATGATTGAGTGCCTTGTTATGTAAGTGATAAGGCATTTACTATAAAACCTCATTACTTGAAACCAGGAATTTTAGCTGCTTAAGTATCCATATCACAGCATATAGATTGGTCCATCTTTAGTTACCACAGAGAAAAGAATGTGGATCAAGAAAGACTGAGACTACTTTATGCAAATGGATCCTCGGAGTCACAGTTGTGAGACTTCTTGGGTTCACTCAACCTAGTAGAATTAAAATCAAAGTCGTGGAATCTCTTAGGGAAGCCATATTAAAACGTCTAGTCATATTCGGAAAGAAGACTCAGTCAGTTAAGTACCTGCTGTAAAAGCATGAGGACCATACAGGGAGACCCTGTCTCAAATACACAAAAAAAAAGCATGAGGACCTGAGTCTGCATCGCCAGTGCTCACATCAAAGCCTGACGGAGGCATCTGAAAACCCAGGGCCAAAGGCAGGAGCAGGCAGATCCTTTGAGCTTATTAGCCAATCAGCCTAACCAAATCGACAAGCTACAGGTTCAGTGAGGAGAGACCCTGTCTTACAACATAAACTGGAGCACAGATCAGCTGTGACAGTGATATCTAATGTCAATCTCCAGCCTCCATCTGCACCTGCACACACACGTGGATGTGTCAGCACATGAACAAATACATATACCACATATTTACAAAAGGGTCTGATCGGGGCTGGAGAGATAGCCTAGCGGTTAAGAGCACCAACTGCTCTTGCAGAGGACCCAGGTTCGATCCCCAGCACCCACATGGCGGCTAAGAACCGTCTGTAACTCCAATTCCAGGAGAACTCCAGTTCCAGGGGAATCCGAGACCCTCTTCTGACCTCCGCGGCGTTGCACGACATGGGTGCACAGACCTACATGCAGACAGTACATTCATACACATACAAATATAATTTTTTTTAAAAGGGTCTGATCATTCTATTGAAATTGCTTTTGCTGCAACTACTTTACGTGAGAAGCCAGCTCCCCTCCAGCACTCTATGTAATTAGCAAAAAGAAAATTGAGACTAAATAATGTGTTTCATAATAATTATAAATTACCCAACTAAAGTTTGACTGCTGCAGACATAGAGTGGCTGCCAAAGAGTGACAATAGAGACTGAGAATTTGGCAGTAGTGATTAATCCAATGTGCCAAGGGAGAAACCTCATGGGAAAGAGAACGATAGAGAAAAGACACAAGTGGATAGATCATTGAGAGATATTCAGGTGCTCCTTCATTGATGGTTAGTTTCACCAAAACCTGAAACCAACCATAGTTTAGTTACATTTTTCACTTATTTAGCATATATGTGCCACAGCACATATGTGTAACTCAGAGAACAGCCTGCAGGAGTTAGTTATTCCCTTCTCCCATGTGGGTCCCTTGGATAGAACTCAGAACATCAGACTTGGTGGGAGCCAGTGAGCCATGTTTTTAGGTTATAGTTCTCTTTCTTCTTTGTAGTTCCCACAGATGGGTGTGCTGTGGTTTAGATCTTAAATGTCTGACGTAGAACCTTTAGGTGATGGGGCCCAGTGGAAGGAGGTGAGAGCCCCGGAACCCAGTCCCTTCCTCTCCCCTGCTTTCACTCTCTCTACTTCTCAGCTGTCATGAGGTGAGGAAGCTTTCCTCCACCACATGAGCCTGCCATGATGTTCTTCCCTAGCACAGCTCAGAGACAGGAGAGCCAAGTCCATGGACTGAAAATCATTTTTTTTATTTTATTTATTTATTTATTTATTTACTTATTTATTGATTTATTTATGTGTATACTGTCTGCATGTAGGTTTGTGCACCTGTGTCGTGCAATGCCGTGGAGGTCAGAAGAGGGTGTCGGATTCCCCTGGAAATGGAGTTCTCCTGGGATTGGAGTTACAGACGGTTCTCAGCGGCCATGTGGGTGCTGGGGATCGAACCCGGTCCTCTGCAAGAGCAGTCAGTGCTCTTAACCACTAGACCATCTCTCCAGCCCACATGGACTGAAAATCTTAAGTCTTAAGTTGATTTTCTCTGATATTTTGTCATGGTATACAACTCTAATAGTGAAATCAATGAGAGAGTATAATAAATTATTATTCACAGAGGAAATACAAACCATTCCATGTATGTACAAGCTTTGGAATTATTAAAAGGGATAATTTGGAGTAAATTAGATCCATTTTATATTTTAAAACATTTATGCAGTGAAATAAAGACTTTATCTTTCTCATAAGTAGATTTCCTTGAAAAAAAGTAGGGAATGGTCTTGCTCAGTCATTCCAGCTTTGAGGGTGCTGGCTGGAGCAGTGTTTAAGTTGATATTCAGATCCTTCCACAAGCTACTGTATGAGCTATGTCCCAAAGGATACAGGATCTTACTTTAACTAGGAACTCGGTTCTTTAAGAAACTCATCTCAGCACCTGAGGAAATATTACCACACAAAATGGAACTTTTATTTATTTATTTTTATTATTTATTTTTGCATGTGTATGAATGTATTGTCTGCATGCAGGTCTGTGCACCCGTTTCATGCAATGCCACGGAGGTCAGAAGAGGGTCTCGGATTCCCCTGGAACTGGAGTTCTCCTGGAATTGGAGTTACAGACGGTTCTTAGTTGCCATGTGGGTGCTGGGGATCGAACCCGGGTCCTCTGTAAGAGCGTCGGTGCTCCTAACCGCTAGGCTATCTCTCCAGCCCCACAAAATGGAACTTTTAAAATCTCCTGCACAACCGCCGGGCGTGGTGGCTCACGCCTTTAATCTTAGCACTTGGGAGGCAGAGGCAGGCGGATCTTTGTGAGTTCAAGGCCAGCCTGGTCTACAGAGCGAATTCCAGGACAGCAGGGGCTACGGGGAGACCCTGTCTCGAAAAGACAAAAAATAAAAAAATAAATAAATAAAAATAAAATCTCCTGCATATGAGAAGAAAATGACAATAGGATTATTGTCTATGCTCTTCCAGAATCTTCTGTTCCTGTCTCATTAGCCTGAACTTGAGCACAAGGACATGCACAGAGCCAGAGATGCTATGACAGTAAAAATTAGATGTCCCTCATACACAAGAAAGGTAGATAAAAGAAAAGGAGGTGGAAAAAGATCTGAAAATATCTCAGCTATAATTTCTGACACAAGGGGCAAGTAGTCTGAATTGCATGAGTGAATACTAAACTGTAAAGTTACAATATTAAAACAGTATGGTATGAAAGTAAAAATAACTATGACAGAAATAGCATGATAGAAACAGATCATAAATCTAAGAGTATTTTAATAAACTTAACATATTGTAGAAGAGACTAATTTATAAGGAAAAGAAAGCTTATTCGGTAAAAATTTTTATGAAAATGGTTATCTGGGCTTGGAGGCACATATGTGTAATCCCAGCACTTGAGAAACCAAGGTAGAAGAATTTGCCAGTTTGAAGACAGCGTAGGCTACATAGTGAGACTCCATCTCAAAATACCTGGGGCAGGAGGTGAGAAAGAAGGGAACTTGAGACCTAAAGTTTATTATTTTTTTAAAAGTCTGGAAGGAAACATGAGTAAGGGATTTTGTCATTTGACCTCCTAAGCATAAAAGCTTTAGAAAAATAGTATAAAGACAAAAGACCACACCAAATTTGGCTTTAAAAAATAAAGGTATGGATCATAGAAATCAGGCTCACTAAATGTTAAAAAAATAAAAATTTGGAGTAAATAGCTAACAGAAATATAACAAATCATTAGTTGGCACCCTAATATGTCAAGAATTCTGCAAAGGAAAAGTAATAAATGGACAATTTACCAGAAAAAATATAAAGTATATTTCAAAAGAATTTCTAAAATAGTATTCCAGGAAATACGAATTGAAGTTAAGATTTATTATAATTTTAGTCTAAATGTTTTAAAAAACATTCCAAGTGCTGTGAAGAGTGTAGTGAAGTAGGTAAACTTGAAGACTGAAAATGGGGTAGGAAAATCTTACAATCTTTCCCGAATATAATTCGGTCATACATTAAATGCCTTTGACTCTGTAATTCCAATTCTAAGAAAATTATCTTAAAGAAACCTTCTGACAGTTAAAAGACTCACAGGATTGGGGGCGTAGCTCAGTGTGGAACACCAGTTTGGTGTACCTTAGCGTGTTCAAGGAGTTGCTTCAATCTCTGGTACTGGATACATATAAGTGTTTGGATTAATTTTTATTGATAAAAATGAGAAACAGCCTCACATTATATGAATAATTCTATAATGATGATAATGTCTAGTGCTTACTTTATAATGAGCACTATTTTAAACATTTTGTTAAGCATGTATTAACCACTTAATCTTTCCACTAACCTGATGGACTTGATTTTCAATCTCCTTTTGGAGGTGAGAGAACAGGTACAGAGAGGTTAAGGAACATGCAGAAAAGCTCTTATCTGAAAAGCAACAGAACTAGATTCAAACCCAAACAGTCTGACTCTGGGTTCTTAAGTCCTCACATACATTACATTACATTACATACCTGACCGTATAATGAAACATGCCATAGTCATTAATTTCAGACATTAATGATATAATAATATGCTTCTGTTATAATAAGGGGACTATTGGCCATAAAAATACATATGTGACATTATATTAATGTTTCTAACAAGAATCCAAATGAAGATAAAACCTTAGAAGGGAATAATGTAAAAACCAAAGTGATAGCCGGGCGTGGTGGCCACGCCTTTAATCCCAGCACTAGGGATGCAGAGGCAGGTGGATGTCTGTGAGTTCAAGGCCAGCCTGGTCTACAGAGTGAGCTCCAGGACAGCTGAGACTAAAAGGGAGACCCTGTCTCAAAAAAGACCAAAAAAAAAAAAAAGATTCTTCCTGTCTGGTAAGGGACTATTATCATTGATTTTATTCTTTATTCTTTTATATGTTTTATAAAATTCTAATAAAGATGTGTCACTTTGACTCTCTAAAGAGAATATTATCACTTTAAATTATAATTAGAAATATTAGAATATTTCATACCTATTATAACAACGTATAACATAGGTAGAAACTAGATATATCTATAATTACAATCATCTACTTCTGCCTTGTTGGCCTTTGTAAGAACATTCACTAGCAATTCTAGATGACCTCCACTGTACAGACAGCAGTGTGGGGGCTGTGGCTGTATCGTAGAGGCTGCCACAGTTATAGGATTCCTTCCCTGCTGAGGTATGGGACATGTTTCCTTTAGCATGGTATCCTGCAAACAACACTCAAGAACAATGTACTCAAATGCTGCAATCAAAACCTCTGAGCGTCAGACCTTCCCACCTCATAGACTGAAAGATTTACAAGGAGAAAATTATTGTTTTCTTCCTTTCTCTTAAACTTTATTCTTGGCAAAGACATTAAAACATTCCTATCTATAGCCACTGCTGTGTCTCTTTCAACTACAACCTATTACCAAGTTAAGGGAGCAAATTGGCCATTCAGTCTCTTCCATGGAATTTAGATGCAGTTTGAGCTTTGAAGCCAAGTGAAAAACGTTATTGTGTAGACCTGCTTTTTTTTGAAGTCTGAAACTATTAAAGACAGATGAAACATCTGTACTTGTACATATAAACTACCTCTCCTTATATGAAAACAGAATTTGTTTTTACATATTATATTATCTCCATTTATCCTCCAAACATCTCTTAGAGGTAATAAAGATGCAAAACTTTAGGCCATGGGGGAACTTTCAAAACAAAGTTAATTATGACTTACTTATAAACAACAAAAACCCTGAAGTATTAAAAAGCTATTCACATACCACAGAGTTTCAAAGGTTCAGAGCTGACCACGAGAAATAAAAGGCAATGCACAAGTAAATGAATGTAGGAATTATGGTTAAGACAGATTGCTATTTGGGGTCTGGCTGAAATGTCTGCAGTAAGCATGGGCAAAGTTCAGCTGATCTTCTCAACCTACCTGAGGAGACTTCATATATCCCAGATGCAAATGATTTGTTTATTTTTCCAGTGACTCTTTTTGGTTTTGTCCTTGTCAAAGCCTCACTTCCCCTAAAAACAACATTCTAGCTAGGTATATTGGATCATGCCTGTAACCCCCAACACTTGGTAAGACAAGAGGATTGTCTTAAGTTCAAAGCCAGCCTGTGTCACAGCATGAATGCTGGGCCAGCCTGGGATGCAGAGTTGGGCCATATGTAAACAAAACAAAACATAAAACAAACAACAACAATGAAACAAGCAAACAAAGAACATATTTCTAGATTCAAAACCCTAGTTAAGAGTTTCACAAAAGCCACCAAACAGCTAAGGAGGAGTAGGTCTATGAAGACTCCAGGTGATTTCACCACCTCAGAAGACCACAAGTGCCAACCATCAAATTAGCCAATCATGGCCATTTAGCCATGTCTTCTTGTTCTACCCTGAAAGGCTCCAGAGTCTAACCTTTCACTTTTTTCCCAAATCAAACTACTATACCGGGGACAACTCACTCATAATTCCCAAAATGCACCCTTCCTCATCTTCCTGCATAGCCTTTGCTTTTGGGTATGGATATGCCCTGCCTATACTTTCAATCTGTCACTAATATACTGTGTCCTGCTCAGCACTCCCACCAGCTCTGAAAGCATGAGTAACTGATCACTCACTGAGCTCCTACTGTGTGCTTGCCAGTGTTCTAAATGGTTGCCATGTGTGACCTCATGATAGCTATGAAATACTTCTGGATTGCTCTTATTGCTTATTAATGTTGTCACAATTTAAAAAAATAGCGACCAAATAGAGAAACCAAGCTCGACAAGTTTCTTCAACATCAAGTTTCCCTTAATTTGGGTTTTTTTTTAATCATTGTTTTCCTCAGAGATAGTGTTACATTATCACATGCAATAACCTCAAAAGGGCAAAACTATTCTTTGGAGAACATAATTAAAGATCAGGAAGACCATACTTGAACAGATGAAAATAATATTCAATAAATTGATAAACTGGTCTCTTATATTACAAAAATTGGTCCACAGAATCCTGAAAATTTCCTCTGGTCATCAACTGCCTAAACATAGGTGTGTATCTATATAGAATCCTACAACAGCCTAGTAAATTAGAGCTGGTCTCCTTGGCCTAATCCTAAAGAATATAATTAAATGGATCACTGGGAAGGAAAGAAACAAAATCCTAATAATCTAACATGTATATTGAATGTAACCCATCTTAAATCTGGTCTTTTTACTAATAGGATTGCACATCTTTGATTATTATTTAAAAATTTCTTTAGAATGTGCTTTCCCCACAGCAAGGCAGTTGTACAAATGAACTCACAGAAAGTGTGACACTGAAATACATGATAAAAATGTAAAAGTGGAAAATTTTATTATATAAACATATTTAGTAGTAGAATATCTGATTATTACAAACAAGTGGATGTAAAAGCATGTATTTTAGTTATTCAGTTACTGTTCATCAACATGTTCATCAATAGCACCCAGCCTCTTAGTATAAGCCATTGTTGAACAGGACAGGCACCTTGTGGGTATTTGTAAGGGTTTTTACAACAAATTATTTCAGTTGTCAAAAAAGTAGCCAGGGGCTGGAGAGATGGCTCAGTGGTTGCACGGACATACTATTCTTTCAAAAGACCTGAGTCTGGTTCCCAGCACCCGCATCAGGCAGCTCAAACCACCAGTTACAGACTTTAGAAATAAGCTCTCCATTTTTTTTGGGGGGGGGTCTTTTCAAGACAGGGTCTCCCTGTAGTCCCAGCTGTCCTGGAACTCACTCTGTAGACCAGGCTGGCCTTGAACTCACAAAGATCCCCCTGCCTCTGCCTCCCAAGTGCTGGGAACAGACTTTAGAAATAAGCTCTCCATTTTTTTTGGGGGGGGGTCTTTTCAAGACAGGGTCTCCCTGTAGTCCCAGCTGTCCTGGAACTCACTCTGTAGACCAGGCTGGCCTTGAACTCACAAAGATCCCCCTGCCTCTGCCTCCCAAGTGCTAGGATTAAAGGCGTGCACCACCACGCCCGGCATGCTCTCCATTTTTTTAAAAGTCCCTTTTTCCTCTTCTTATAAAATGCTGTTTTTGTAGAAAGTATGACTTTAGCAAGAAAGGAAATATTTTTCAATTAGATGATCTCTCAAATGGTAGGGAAGGAACATAAGCTTGGATATTCTTTAAAAGTAAAGAATGACCTCAAAAAGAAGGTCAGTATAAAGATATCTCCAAAACATAAAAATAGAACTGTTGGGACTGGAGAGATAGCCTAGCGGTTAAGAGCACCGACGCTCTTGCAGAGGACCCGGGTTCGATCCCCAGCACCCACATGGCGGCTAAGAACTGTCTGTAACTCCAATTCCAGGAGAACTCCAGTTCCAGGGAAATCTGAGACCCTCTTCTGACCTCTGCGGCATTGCATGACACGGGTGCACAGACCTGCATACAGACAGTACATTCATACACATACAAAGATTAAAAAAAAAAATAGAACTGTTATACCATATGACACAGCTATATGCACCAGTCCTGGGTAGATGATAATAGATAGAAAATAGATAGATAGATAGATAGATAGATAGATAGATAGATAGATAGATAGACAAATAGATGATAGATGATAGATATAGATAAACAGATGGATAGACAGATAGATGATAGATATAGATAAACAGATGGATAGACAGATAGATGATAGAAAGATAGATATATAGATAGATTAGATAAACAGATGGATAGACAGATAGATGATAGATAGACATAGATAAACAGATGGATAGACAGATAGATGATAGATAGATAGATATAGATAAATGATAGATAGATAGATAGATAGATAGATAGATAGATAGATAGATGATAGACAGATAAGTATCTAAGGACTTTAAATCAACAAACATACCATAGATATCCATGTTAAAAATTATTTTTATTTTATGTGTTTGAGTGTTATGCCTGCATGGATATGAGTACACTTGTGTCAATGCGATGTCTGGAGAAGACAGAAGAGGGGATCAAATCCCCTAGAACTGGAGGAACAGATGGTTGATAGCCACCATTTGGGTGCTGGGATTTGAACCTGAGTCTTCTGCAAAAGCAACCTGTGCTCTAACCACTGAGCTACCTCTCCAGCCCATAGAGATTCATGTTAAGTGAAGCACTATTTCCCATAGCCAAGTTATGGAATCAGCTTTGATGTTCAGTAACAGATGAATGGATAAAGAAAATATGGGATATACACACAGTGGAGATTCATTAATTTATAAAGAATGCAAGTGCGTTGATTGCTGAACAATGGATGCAAAGGAAGTTCAGCATATGAAATGAAATAATCCAGACAAAAACAAAAGATCCTGAATAGCCAAAACAACCCTGAGTGAAAAGAGCTACACAGGGGTGTCTCTATACCAGACTTCAAACTATACTACAGGGCTATAGTCATAAAAACAGCCTGGTACTGGCACAAAAACAGACTTGTTGACCAATGGAACAAAATCAAAGATCCAAATCTGAGCACATACAATTTCAGCCATCTTATATTTGACAAGGGGGCCAAGAAACCACAATGGAGAAAAGACAGCATCTTCAGCAAGTGGTGTTGGCAAAACTGGATCACCACTTGTAGAAGAATGAAATTAAACCCCTACCTCTCACCCTGTACAAAAGTGAACTCCAGATGGATCAAAGACCTCAATGTGAAACCCCAAACTCTGAAGGTGATAGAAGAAAAAGTTGGCAGCAGACTACAAGACATAGGCGTAGGAAAAGACTTCCTAAATCAGACAGCAGTTGCGCAAGAATTAAGGTCGACAATTGACAAATGGGACCTCATTAAACTCAAAAGCTTCTGTACATCAAAAGAAACAATCAAGGAAGTGAAGAGCAATCCCACAGAGTGGGAGGAAACCTTCACTGCAGATACATCTGACAAAGCATTGATTTCCAGAATATATAAACTACTCAAAAAACAAAGAAAAAAAGAAACAAATGACCCACTCAATAGATGGAGCAAAGAACTGAACAGAGACTTCACAAGTGAGGAATTAGAGATGTCTGAGAAACACCTTAAGAAGTGTTCAACATCACTAATCATTAAGGAAATGCAAATCAAAACCAC
Organism: Rhizomys pruinosus; assembly: GCA_009823505.1. Classification (NCBI taxonomy): domain Eukaryota; kingdom Metazoa; phylum Chordata; class Mammalia; order Rodentia; family Spalacidae; genus Rhizomys; species Rhizomys pruinosus. Next base: position 6,607,570 of record VZQC01005840.1, read on the forward strand.
TTTAAGATATCATCTTACTCCAATAAGACTGGCTAGAATCAAAAAAAAACAAATGATACCAAGTGCTGGAGAGGTGTGTGGGAAAAGGGAACACTCATCCACTGCTGGTGGAATGTAAATCTACAGCCACTTGGAAAGCAGCGTGGGGAACCCTTGGAAGACTGGGAAGAACTTGCCACCCGACCCACCATACACTCCTGGGCATGTACTCTCAAGACTCAGCCCACCACAGAGATACCTGCATGGCCATGTTTATTGCAGCTCTCTTCACAATAGCAAGGAGCTGGAACCAACCCAAATGCCCTCAACTGATGAGTGGATAGAGAAAATGTGTACATCTACCCATGGAGTTCTTTGCCGCAGTAAAGAAAGACAACATCAAGAGCTTTTGCCGGAAATGGCAGAGCTAGAGGACATCTGCTGAGTGAAGTAAACCCGCAGGAAAACAAATGACGAATGGTATCCTCATCGTGAATGCTAGTGCCAATTACCTAGTTGTAGTATTTCTTGTGTAGGGCCCCCTGAGCTTTTGTCCAAAGCAGTTGGGCGTAATGCTATTGGAAACAACAACAACAGAAGGACTGCATCAAAGAATCTGACTGAAACAGTGAACTTCGCTCAAAACAGTCAACTTCCTCATGAAAAATGAGAAGACTGAGAAAGAGATGAAAAGCTGTTTGGCCGAATGCATGAGCTCTGGCGGGGTGGGGGAATGGGTGGGAACACGGGTCTAGATTTGTTAAAAAAATAAAAAATAAATTTATGTGAAACAAAAAGAAATAATCCAGACTCAAGAAGGAAAAAATAATGCATGTTTTCTCTCATTAGTATATTTGGAGTATCTATAAATACATAAGAATATACACACATGCACCACACAACAATATTATATATATATATATATTATATATATATATATAATATACATGAACTGAAAGCCAAGAAAGACTGTGGGAAGGAAGAGGCCTAATAAGAGGGGGAGATGAGAATGAGGAGACAGAATGTGTGTTGTGATGTGTTTCATACATGTCAGCTTTTATTTACATATGGGCATGATATATTATATTATATATATATATATATATATGTCTTTATGAAACTCCGCACTCTAGAATAAATATACACCAATAAAAATTTTTAAATATTATTTAAAAAAATTTTTATATGTGAGAATGTATTACCTGCATGTATGTAAGTGCATCCATGTCATGCAATGCCTGTGAAGGTCAGAAGAGGGTATTTGATCCCCTGAAACTGGAGTTATAGAAGGGTGCTAGCTGCCATGTGGGTGCTCAGATTTGAACCCAAGTCCTCCACAAGATCAGACAGTACTCTTAACCTCTGATCCATCTCTCCAGCCCCACCAATAAAATTTTTAATAAGAAAAAAACAATTCAGTTTCTTGAGCCACCCCCCCCAAATTGGCCTAATTAGCTTAAATTACCCTATCTTATTATGAAAATGTCTATTTATATTCTGCTATATAATGGTAATCACTTGCATCTTTGGACTACTAATTAATCATTTGCATCTTTGGACCACTAATTAATTGTTGCTACTCTGTCAAATGATAGTTATGAATCATTTAAAGATCATAATATTTTATGTGTTTTGCCAAAGCTGTTCGTTTCTTAGTGAGTTGGGTTTGGTTCTTATTTGTAAAGTTTCATTCCCCAGAAGCAGTAACAGAGGACTATAGGAAGGGGAAAAACACCCATCCAACCACAAATAGCGGGCTTCTTTCCACACTGAGATAGTCCTGTGTGCTTTTCTCTTTACCACAATCCATTCTCTCTACAAATTCTTAACTGTGTGATGTGTATAGGTTTTATCCCACCCTCCTCCTCTTTCTCTCAAGCCAGAAGAAATAAGACAAACCAGTGACAGCGTGGAATGAAGACATGGAAAAGAGGGATGACATGTGAGTACAGATGGGCTCTTTCTTGACTCTTTCCTGGCCAGGGTTCTGCCTATGTTCTAGCATGACAGCTGATGCCCCAGTCTCACCAGAGCTGGGCCTGGCTCTCCCTGGAAGTCCTGTGTCTGAAATGAAGAGTCTGGCTCACCAGCCAACTTTCCTATTCTAATCCTTCCTACCCCCAAACCACATAGCATGCAACTCTGTTTCTCCTTCAGGATCTAACCAACAAAAGCAAAAACAGCCAATAGAGAGAACATGAAGGTACAGAAACACGTTTATGCCTCTGGGGGTTTACACTAGAGAGAAGGAAAGAAAAGCAAGAGAAGAAGCAACATCACCACAACAAACTGTGATGGAAACATGATGAGAATATTTTCATATGTTTACTGGCTACTGTCTCAGCCATGATGGTAAGTTTTGCACAGCTATTAGTAGAATATTCCAGTTCAAGAGCATAATATATTTGAAATGTCTTTTAGAGCCAGGTGGAGAACTTAATGAACAAGGTCCTTTTTCATCTAGTAGCAGTATCACCTTTGCATGCACTCAAGCTGGATTCCATTTCATTCTTAACTTGCTTATTTATCATAAACATGACCTCGGGGAAAGTTAATTAATCTGTGACTCAAGACCCATACATACCGTTTGGAAGAAGATACTTAAGTCTTTTGGTTATTAGAAAGGAATAAGTAAACGGGCAGATGCAACTGCACTCTTTATTCATGAGGGAAAGTTTGCAATGAATATTTTTACTCTTGTTATATTACTGTATTTTTATGCAACTTTCAAAAATCCTTATAAATCGGAATATACACAAAGGTATAACTCAGGATGAGAAACTTTAAGATCATGTATTGAATAGAATGTTAGATTGTCCTCTTTGTACATAGCTAGAAAGTAGTAAAAAAATAGTTTAAGAGCTAAAATTTTGGCACAAGACCCCTTTGGAATCTTGAGCATGGATTAATTTTCAGGGGGTCATGTATAATAGTTCCTTATGGGCATCTTAAAAGAAGAGCAAAACTTCTTTTTTTTTTTTTTCTGGATGACTTAAAATTTGCCAGCATAAAGGCAGTTCAGTCACTAAGCGAATCTTAAGAGATTTTTTGAACCCTCCAGCTCCAGGGGAATCCGAGACCCTCTTCTGACCTCAGCGGCATTGCACGACATGGGTGCACAGACCTGCATGCAGACAGTACATTCATACACATACAGAAATAAAAATAAAAATAAATTTTTTTAAAAACTTCTAACAAGAATTCATGATATTTATGAACATGAGGCGGGGGGGTCTGAAAGCAGGCCCTGAGATGTGACGTCACTCTGGGTATAAGAACAAAGTGCTGTGGACTTATAAACGGATTCTTTTCACCATCAGACAGGAATCTCTGGTCCGTTATTTTCACACGTGTATTTAGGCCCTCAGGCTCGAATGGTGTTTGCCAGGGGAATTTGGCTGGGGAAAGTCAGTCAGATGACAGCCTGTGAAGTCTGTGCCTGAGCATGATGACTGGTGTATGGTGAGTCTGTGCTGGTGGAATTTAGGCTGAAGAGTGCTAATCAAGGGCCAGCCTGGGGGTCCAGCAGTGGCAATAGGGCACTACCTGGTGTAGATGTTAGATGAAAACAGGTGGGCTAGGGGAAGATTACCAGCCACTGTCCCTAAGGTTAAAGATAGCTGTCCATGGCTGCTTTTGTTTTCTCCCTTTTCCCTTTAATCCAGTGGACAAGGTTTGTGTATCAGTCTCCAAGTGTGCTGGAGTGAGAACTGTCACATGAAGACTTGACTTCAGCTCACTCTTCCACTACCTAACAGGATGTATCTTTTAAGAAGGAAAAGGCAGCATTTCAACCCAAGAAATGATCATTTCTAGGGCCTCTTGTGTTTAATATATCCTGTAGTGTGTTGGGACCCACGCAGTATACTATAGTTAGACGGCAACAAGACGGATACCACTGTATGATGTTAACTGTGATGCAGCAAAGTATCTCTTACAGGGCAGCAGATTGTGTAAGTGCTAATAAGCCCTTTTTGCTGCTGGTTTGTCCCAAAGCAAGAAATTTGCATGCACCCATTGAAAGGAGCAACTATGTAGCTCTTGGAGTGGTGTCTCAGCAGTTAAGAGCACCGGCTGCTCTTGCAGAGGACTCAGATTCAGTTCCCAGCACCCCCATGGCAGCTAACAATTGTCCATAACTCCAGTTCTAGGGGATAAGACACCCTCTTCTGACCTATGAAGGCATTGTATTGTTAGGTCCAGGCTTCCCAGAATCCTAAGGGGCACACAGATGCCCACTTCCTCCAGAAGTTGCCAATCCTCTGACCCCTTCCCACTTACCTGAGGCCCCGCCCCATGGGTATAAAGGGTGGACCCCAGCCGCCATTTCTCTCTCTCTCTCTCTCTCTCTCTCTCTCTCTCTCTCTCTCTCTCTCTCTCCCAGTCCCCCAGCCTCTCTGCCCCCTGCCATGCTGTCGGGTCCCACCATATGCCTGCAGGCGGCTCACGCTGGCAGTCCCACATGGAAGTAAAGCCTCACGTGCCTTTTATTGGTTTCCTGCTTTTTTATACTTAATATTATCAGACAGAGCGCTCGCTCGCCAGGTTTTGATCTGGCAGAGCACTCGCCAGTTCTCACCCTGAAAAGGACCACCTAACCTTTTTTTTTTTTTTTTTTTTTTTTTTTTTCGAGACAGGGTCTCCCTGCAGTCCCAGCTGTCCTGGAACTCACTCTGTAGACCAGGCTGGCCTTGAACTCACAAAGATCCACCTGCCTCTGCCTCCCAAGTGCTAGGATTAAAGGCGTGCGCCACCACGCCCGGCTTTCCCTGGGACAGACTTGCTGCAGTGTATTTCTCCAGACAGCCAGCTGCCACATTTCATGATGAGGTACCACTCTGCTCTCCTCCACTCTCTCCCCGCCTCACCTACCATGATTGAATGGTGGTTAGTACTCTGTGTTGTGGCCGCAGCAACCTCGGTTCGAATACGAATCATGGCACTAATAATATTAAGAATAAAAAAAGCATGAAACCATGGTCGCTAGGAGCCCGATTTACTTCCAGGTGAGACTGCCAGCGTGAGCCACCTGCAGACACGTGGTGGGACCAGGACCAGACAGCATGGCAGGGGCCGGGGGGGGGGGGGGGGGGGGGGGGGGTGCGGGGACGGGGACAGAGAGAAACAGGGGGACACAGAAAGAGAGGCACAGAGAGAGTTATGGAGGCTGGGGTCCACCCTTTATACCCATGGGGCCGGGCCTCAGGTAAGTGGGAAGGGGTCAGAGGATTGGCAGCTTCTGGAGGAAGTGGGCACCTGTGTGCCCCTTAGGATTCTGGGAAGCCTGGACCTAACATGTATAACACTGGTACACTTACATATATGCAGGCCATGCACTCATACATGTAAAATAAAAATAATAAATTGCATACATATATGTATATGTGTGTATATAAAAGAGCAACCAAACAAGGGCCCTTGTGTGTTTCCAGTGAGCTGCAGTGATCCCTCACTGATCCCCTATTGGGCCACATCAGGGTACCTCTGTGGTACCCTGTGTTCTCTGTTACTGAGCTTATACACTGCTTGTTCTGAGGGCAAACTATAGGATGTGAACTTGAGAAGTGGGCATTCTAACCTTGGCCCACTCTGTTAATTGTCCTACCTCACCATTTGATGTTAAGAATGAGTTTGACCCTATGTCAGTCCAACCAAATATGTTCATGCAGGTTCACAAAACATCCAGATGACATATCAACAAAACCTAAAGAATATTAACATTGCAACAAATAGCTAGGAAAACCCAGCTCTGGTCCTTCCTTCTCCCAAGATCCACTTATGATAGTGGTTAGTTGTCTTTATCCATTAACACCAAAATTAGGCAAACGACAATTCAATTATGAAAAAAAAAAATTCTATTCTTTAATCGAGAATGTCTCTAATTTCCCAAGCACTTTTTTGCAACCAAGGGAAAAAACCTTCCTCCACTCTCAATATATCATATATTAAGCAGTAACAATGTACCTAATAAAAGGTGTAATATCCTTCTACATTACTGACTGGGATCACAATTTAACTGTAGCTGGCTGCAGAAATCAGATGCTGTCACCTGAGATTTTTCTGCACCTGGAAAAAATCCAATCAGAAAACCTTTCCAGCATCACCAACACCTCCATGAAACCATTTTGCCACTCCGGTGATAGCATTATGAGCACATAATAGAGAAAAAGAATGAAAAGAAAAAAACAGTCACAAATTCCAAAAAACTCATTCCTACTGCTGCCTTTTCACCAACCAACAGTCCCAGCCTGGGAGCCCAGGCCCAGGCCCTTTGCTCATTCTTTGGACTTTTAGTCACATGTGTCCCCATAATTAACCCACAAAGGGAGCATTATGTTATTATATTCACAATGCACAGAGAAGACCTGAATTCAGTCTCCATTGAGACTAAGAGTATAAAGCCCTAAGGCTCCACTTTGTTCCCTCCACTTTCTTCCTTTTTAAATTGCCAGACCAGTAACAAAATAAATGCTTTTCATGATACTATTTCATGTTTTTTCTCTGCCCTCTCTCCCTTCGAGTCTCAAATGCTAAGGATCTCTTGCCTCAAAGGTGCTAATCTGTTGCCTTAGATACTGTTTCTTTATGAGGCAGTGGTGGGGCAAGGGGCATGCCTTTGCTGCATACCTTGGCAACCATGAATTGCTGAACATTGCTTTCATGAATGCGAGCCTTTCACCACCATCTGGACATGCCCACAGGTATAAACATTTTTTCCTGAGGAGAACCAGGGAATACACATTGCATCAATAAACCTCTTGAATGACAAACAAAGCTGTCCTAGATGCTGGGACAACCATGGCCCATTAGAGTTGATGTAACATACATCTGCCTCTGAGAATTTCAATGTTTGTATCCTTTAGCCTTCTCAGACAGATGCATGAATTAGGAGGGGAGAGAACCGTGCAGGGGGGATGGGGGGAGAGGACATCACTGTAGAACGAGAGACCACTGAGTCTGACCTAGAAATAAACTGACTGGCTTGAGTCTCAAGGAAAGCCTATTCATTCCTCAGTAACATTTCCCTGCATGGAACCCCAGTAGGATTCTTTCCCTTGGTCTGGTGAAATGAGACTGGCCCTCACCCCACTGAAAGGTATTTTTATGTTCTTCATAGACAAACATTACAGATGAAATTCTTAACATATTTATAGGAACACAGACTTTGTACTTGACTGGTGGTGGTAAAAGGAAGGATATAACAAGGGCTTACTATGTTTCCCTGTAAACAAAGTTGCTATGAACTTGGAAATCATTCCTATCCAGCTTTGAACTCAGTGTCTTTTATCTGATTGTTTATTTGCTTTTTAATTTGGATATTATTATACTTTGGTATGAAATATGTTAAATATGTATTCATTTCTCAGGTATGATATCCTTTACATAACTATATCCTATCCAATCCTACACACGGGGACAAAAATAAAATGGATAAATATAGCAAATTTTAAGATTATGTAAAGCAAACAAGATTTCCTCCATGAACCAAGACTTTTCATGGAAAGAGATGAGAGAAGAGAAATCCTAAGAAACAGGTGATGCTATTTCCTGTGTGAAAGACAAGTACAATGGGAAGAAAGAACAGAGAATGTGCAAGTGTTTTCCTAATTTGACCACTTACAAAAAAGACACGTTTTCTATATGGAGAGATGACTAGACCAAAGAGATAGCCAAGTAAAATTTTATATAAAAAAAAAACTTCTTTAATTCTTAATATCCTCATTACAATAATTTCATTACTATGGTCTGGTCTCTAATATAACCTGGGTTGGAAAAGGAATCTTTAAACATTATTTCCTCTTTACATAATAACAAGTGAGCTTTTTCTTTTCCTTCTTCACTGAGAAAGCTTTCCAGTTCAGTAAAATTCTTTGTTTACCAGTTATAAAAATGTTCATTTTCAAGCTGTTCAGTTGACCCTGGGCTTTCTCTCCAACACCCCCCCCCCAGCCTTTTGCCTTTAAAAGTTCAGGATGTCTCAAACAGTAACTGTTACATTCTGTCTAGCAAGCCTGGATTGTGGACAGTGATCTAACCTCTTGGAAAAAGACATGGAGTTCACCCAAAAACTGAGAGAGACATTCTCTCGTCCCAGCCGCCAGCTCATAGGTTTCAAAGTCCTGGGACACACATCATGAACAGTCTTGAGCTCTAGCATGTAAGTGGGCAGTGCCAACTCAAACACAGAAAGCACTTCAGCAGGTATAAACAGCAGCCACACAGCAGGCCAGGCCCAGAAGGCAGGCGGTGAGGGGGCAGCCAGCCAGCCGGCCCTTGACTGCGTCACTCTCCCGCAGTCCTCTCCACAGGGAAAAAAGTACCTCCCCAGTCAGACTGCAAATTCAAGAACTCAGGAGGCTCAGAGTAAATGAATACAGAAATATTTTTCCCTTAAAAGGGAGAAAGGTCTTGCTGGTAGATGGCTGTGTTGCTGATGAGTGGTTGTGCATGTGTGTTGTGTATTTACACATAACTTAACAGTGCTGTCATCAATAATCACTTTTGACTTTTTTAAGCAGCAAAATTGGCTTTATGTTGAATATCTGAAAGAGAAAGCCATTTGTTTCTCCTTCAGGGATTTTGGCATTTTCTGAGTATTTTTGGCATCCACCTTTCCCTAAGGATCTGCTACTGTCTTTTAAGCATATCTGATTCCCAATGCATTGACATCTACTTGTGGCCTCCACCCCAGTGGACCCAGACATTCATCTCAGTAGTTCTAGGTCATATGATTATACATTTGGAGAACAAAAGACTGTCTACCACTGAGAGAGAAATCCAATAAGTCTCTGAGACTTAAAGATACTGAAATTCCCTGGGACCATTCCCTTTGCCCCAGAGATTTCAAAGCAACCATTGCAACCCCTACTCACTAACATGACTATTAACCAACACAAAGTAAGTACAACTAGTCCCCCAAGGTTCGATAGCTAATGTATCTTCTTAAGAGAATTTGATTCACATTTTATTCTATTTTTCATTTAGTTGAAGTTCATTTAAAAACCATAATGTGTCTATTTAATTTTCATTCGCTTACTCCCTCAACTACCATCTCATGGGCTCTGTACAAGTCAATATGTGTTCAAGAAACACAGCATCTACTTAGAAAAACAGATTGTAAAATTACAAAGTGCTCATAGGATGTCCCTAAGCCACTTAAATATTATTTCCACAAACTGCACTAAAATGCCTATAGAAGTACACATTGCATTCTGAAGCCTCCATGGAAGGTTGTAGGAGCACAAAATACAATATGTGTGGGACTCCCATGGGTAGAATAAAACTTCCTTCTTTACATTTTGAACTGTTAAATACATGCATGGACATCTTCGTAAAAACTACAGGCTCACAATATAATAGAGTTTATAACATTAAGTAAACGTGTGCACTTAGGTGACTGCTAGATCATAATGGGCAAGATGGGACCTGCCCAGACTTGAAAAACCGTGTAGTACTATAGAAAACCAGTCTGATCATTAGCTCCAATGGTAGCTCAGTGAAAGAAACAATTTTTTGTTTTCTAAGCCAGTAACACTTTAGCTTTTGTGAGTTATCAAAATCCAAAGGCATTATATATTGTTGTTTCTTTATAATGGATTCATTGGCTTCTGTTCTAATTTTATTGATTAAATTATCCAAAATGAGCTTTTCACATCACTAGCAAATCATATTTCTAGCGAAAGTAGCCTTGATACTTTTGAATGACTTAAATTTGGATGAAGGCATTTGGTTCCTAAGAGAGAAAGTTTAGTATAAAGTGATTCCTCATCTATCGCCAGACTTGATCAACTTTATACAATTCTTGTAGTTTTTCTTTTATTCTTCATTTTCAAATATAATACTTTTATTGATGCTTTATGCATTTCAGACACCATTTTTCAGTTCAATTTATACATATTCTTCATTTTTAACTTAAGAAAATTTCAAACTTAATAGAATCACAGATTTTATGCATCCATTAACTTATTCTGTGGATCCAACATTAAAGATGTTACATGTACCATCTTAATGAAATTGAATATAACACAGAACTACATGCTGTATTAACAGATGCTGTGCCATCTGCTAACAGTGACAGAATCATAAAAGCTCAATAGTTGCTTGCTATCTCTGCTATTATTAAGCAAATCCTCCAGGATCCTAGGAACAATCTATATTTATTGAGACTACAAAACATCATAGTCTACAGGCCTCCTGACATATGCTACCTCATAGATAGTCCCATCTTTGTGTTGATTTTCTATTTCAGATGCAAAAATAAACTAACTGAAGTTAAGTGTCATTCTAAAGTACCATTGCTAATTAAATGATAAAGCCAGGATTCCCACTTGGTTATTCATGAGCTGGTATTTTTTCAATATATTCAGTTCTTTGCTATAGGCTTTATACACCTAATATGCCATGCCCATATTAAAATATATATAATTTGTATATATACCTGTGCATAGCATAAGAATTATTTTTCAAGCAAGTGCCGTTCACACATTCTTTACATACTACAACAAAACACTTGAGATAATCAACCTATAAAGATAAATAGCTTATTTGCACCCACATTTCTAGAGGTTTCGGTCTGGAATTGGTCAACCCCATTGCTTTTGGGCCTGTGGCAAGAAATGACATCTTGATAGCAGCATATAGCCAAACTACTCATCCTATGACTCTATCTGAAAAGGAAAGGAAAAGACTGGGATCCCACAATCCTCTCTGAGGGCCTGCTGCAATAACATAAAATCTCTTAATAGGCTTTCCTACCTGTAGGCTCCACCATCTCTAAGTAGTACCATGGACTGGGAAACAAGGTTTTCACACATGGGCCTTTGAAGGACATTCCAGGCCCAACTCTTAGAATCCAACAACAACAAAAAGCCTACCATGTTACGGATGAAATATTAGAGACTTTCCCATTAAAGACAGGAAAAAGACACAGACAAATATTATCAGCAGTATTACTCAACATTAGTCAGGAGATTCTGACGAATGTAAAAGACAGCAACAAAAGAAAAACAAGTCGACATCCCAGAAAGAAAAGACGAGCCACTTTTCAGTATTATGTGTGTTAGAAAATTCAAAAGACTCATTCATTGGTTTTCAAAAGCTAGTCATGTTTAAGACCAATATGTTTGATTATAAATATTCTTTCTTCCATACACAGTGGCACATATTTTTAGTTTCAGCATTCAGGAGGCAGAAGCAGGAGGATCTTGGTCTACATAGCAAGTTCCAGACCTGCTGAGACTACAGGGAGACTCCATCTCAAAAAAGGATAAATACATAAATAAATAAATAAATAAATATTTTCCTTTTATATCAGCAATACCTGATTACTTGATGATATAAATTAGAAATTTTCTACTCCAAAAATAATTTGGCTAGAAATAAGCCTATCATATATAATAGGATAATGGTAACATGAAAAATGAAGATTAAAATCTTAACCAATCAAACACATTAAAAAATCTAGTAAATGAAAATGCTGAATTCCTGGTAAATTGCCGACCATTAATCAACAAATTTACTCTATTGTCAACAGGATTGTAGATGGTATTTGTCAAGCTGAACCTAAAGTATATGAAAAATAAAAAATGTTTAAGAATTACAGATTTGTTTTTTTCGAGACAGGGTCTCCCTGTAGCCCCAGCTGTCCTGGAACTCACTCTGTAGACCAGGCTGGCCTTGAACTCACAAAGATCCACCTGCCTCTGCCTCCCGAGTGCTAGGATTAAAGGCGTTGGCCACCACACCCAGCAAGAATTACAGATTATTTTTAAAAATTATAATTTTAAAAACTTACAGATTATTATTTTAAAAACAATGTTTCATTTGTTATTTTAATTTTACATGTATGAGTGCATTGTTTGCATATGTGTAACTGTACCTATGTCATGTAAGGCCTGCAGAGATTAGAAGTGGACATCAGATCCTCTGGAACTGGAGTTAAAGAAGGTTGCTAGCAGCTGTATGGGTGCTGAAAATCAAACCTGGGTCCTCTGCCAGAGCAGTCTCTCTGGCACCTTTGAGGTTATTTTTTTTAAGTGCTTTTTAAGTCTACAGACATGGTAAGGTAACCATAGAAGTAGTCTTGTAGAGTGGCCAGAATGCATTAAAAAATGTGAAGATCATTTTAGATGACAAAAAAGATGTTTCAATTCATTGAGGAGGGGTGGAAATAGCTGCTGCAACAATATTTGGAGGTGACTGTATAAAAACAGGGAGTCTGATTATGCAATTCATGCACATGGTAAGAAAAGGGGAAGCAAATGAAATTATTAGAGTAGCTTTAACATTTGCAAAAAAAATTCCTAAGTCATAAACTATAGAAACTTACTAAGAGTACAAAAGGAAATATATTTATAAACTTGGAGTAAGGAAAGCTTACATAAGATATACATTAAAAAGCAATAAAGGAAGAGGACAATCAGACTATGCCATTCACAAAACTTCTGTAGAGTAAAAGCTATATACAATGATAAAAGATAACAGACAATGTGAGGGTAATGGCTTCAGTCATTTGTTTTGCAGACAAAAATTAATATCATGAACACATCATCTGGACCAGATCAATGGAGAAAAAATTGAAGACAAAAATAGACAAGTTAAGCATGTAAACTGGCTTTTCACAGATGTGGAAATGCACATGGCCAGATGAATAAGTAAAAGCTGCTCAGCCACACTGTGACTATTAAAAATAACAAACACCACAAGGTAACAAAATGTTATGAATAATTGTCTTCTGTGTGCAAGGAGATAGGCAACTGCTTCTTATTTCCTCATAGTGTAAACTCGTACCAATGTTTTTGGATGATAACTTGATAGTAACTTTAAAACTCAAATAAAAAACAAATTCACTGAAAGGGCAGTATACAAAATCAACATCCCCCTCCCTTCAAATCTCAAGGATCATCATGGAAGAGTGGGCAGAAATACACTCGTACACATAAAACAAAAATAATAAAATATTTTTAAAAAATAAAGTGTAAAATTACTATTTTAGAAATAAGAAGATGTGCATGTGGTGGTACACACTTTTTCTCCTAGCACTTGGGAAGCAAAGCAGGTGGATCTATGAGATCAAGGCCAGCCTGGTCTACAGAGCAAGTTACAGGTCAGCTGGGGCTGCAGGGAGACCCTGTCTCAAAAAAGTGTGCACCCACACACAATATTGGAAGGTTACAAACTAAATCACTAAATTTGCTTATCTTGGGGTGGGGGAAGAAGGACTCATTCTTCCCAGATTACATGCTTCTATATTGACAGAATGTTTTATAGTGGGCATTGTGTGACCTTCATTAGGAATAAGTGTAAAGCCACTCCCTTTCAAAAGTATTACTAATAATATTACACCTTAATCTGTCCATTTTATGTCAGTTAGAAAATGGAAAACTCTGTGTTCCAATCCTATTGATAAATTTTCAATTTTTGAGATCTTGAAACTAACAATGGGAGGAGAATTTTATGTTCCCACAGGTAAAAATCACCAATCTAAATGCCTGAAAACATACAACTTATGGCTGTGCAGGATGGACTGGGAAATGCCAGCAGACAGGCTGACCCATCTGAACATTAAAGAAAGAGGAACCTCAGACTGCCTGAGTCACAGACACTGAGCATCTCTCTGAATACTATTGGGGTTAACTGTTTATAAAGAGCCCTAATGAAGTTTATCTTCCAGACACTGAGAAACCTTTATACCTCTCCCCTTTATAGGAAAAAGAAAAACATGATGGTAATGAAATCATTCCCTAACTGTAAATTAGAGCCAATTGTTATAGTGGTAATTTCCTATAAACCAGGTATGACTACCCTTTTTTAATTGATAGGCATAGGAACTATGAAAGGATAATTCTCTATCTAGAGCCAAATTCAATAGTAAAGTGTTTATAAGCTGTGTAATTAAGCAAAATATATTACTACAGGAAAGCTCTGACATCAGCAATAAATTATTCTGCCTAGGAGATTTTGGCTAGGGGATTCAACAGCCCCCCCCCAAATTATAAAGGCGTTTTGCCTATAAGTGGGATATATGCAAGGAGAAAGGCAGTAAGTCCCTGTTGTCGAAGACCTGGTGTGAGCATGAAAAAATGTTATAAACGTCACTTGCTAGCATACAACTGGCCTCTAAAATGCCAGAGAGCATTACCAAAGGCCACTAAAGCAATACAGCAGATTATTGGTCTCCCTGAGACAAGCAAGACTCCTCCGTCAATATCAGCTACACCTCAACAGCCTGGAGATACTGTGCAACAGTGGCAGCCAAGTGTCTATATATATCCCAAATCTAAGTGGCTATTCCTCTCCTTGGAGGAATAGCTCACAGTGGATGCCACAAACTTATGTCCTCTAGTGGTTAGGAGATGTTATAAGCCACAATAAGAACTTGTCACCCTTTATAGAGAAACCACAGTTTGCGGATTAGCATACCATCCAAGCATCTGTGTCTATGCTCACAGTTTAGCTTGACATAATAATTAGTACTGCTTAAATGCCTGTACATCCAATTGCTTGTGCTTTGTTAGTATGAAAGGTATCACTGGGAAAGCTGTCAACCCGTGAAGGGAAACAACCTGAACAGACTAGAGTCCAAAATGACAACTCCAAAGAAAGTAGACTGTTTTCTTCTCACCCACTTGTGCCCCTTTCCCAAAGACCAGGGAACAAATTGTGGAAGAGGAGGCATGGTAGAATGTAAGGGCTGTGGAGAGATAGGGGTGAATCATGAAACTACAGCAATATAGTCTGGACTCCTAATTGATCAACATGCCTGTGCATACAAGATTTTCCAACTGGACTATGGGAACCTTGGGTTGTTCAAAATTTGGACATAGATAACTTGCAAAATGCACCAATTACCTAATTGTACAGCAAACTGAGTAACTGTGTTTTTATATTGTAGAATCCCTTAAAAACAAGCAAATAATAATAATTTAAAAAAAAGAAGAAAAAATAAAAAATAAAAAGGATTTGCATTCTCTAACATGGTCCCCAGCATGTTATTGGGGTAACCCCAAGAAGTACCCTCTTCAGTCTGTTCAACCAAGGGGTCAGCACCCTGCATTGGAATGTAACTAAGGCATGGCATTTTCTCAAGAAAATTTCAAAGAATGAAGAGGAAATTATGTGATGTAATTGCAGTAATAAAAAATTTAAACCAAAAAAAAAAAAAAAGAAAAGAAAATCAATGTTGAATAAATATAAGAAGATAATCTAGGCCAGGTGTGGTGGCGCACGTCTTTAATCCTAGCACCTGGGAAGAAGAGGCAAGTGGATCTTTGTGAGTTCAAGGCCAGCCTGGTCTACAGAGCGAGCTCCAGGCCAGCTGGGGCTACAGGGGGACCCTGTCTCAAAAAAAAAAAAGAAGCAGATAATCATAAAATATATCTAACAGAGACTAAATAAATGCAATTTTGTGGATGAATCCATTTAAATTTTTCCCTTTGGTTTGGTAACTCTGAAAGAAAAGTTGAATTTATAGAACCTGAAAGTCAAAGCTTAACAAAGCAACACAAGTATAAAAGCCACCCACAGCAGCAGCACTTACAGAATACTGACATCTGTGTGATGGGTCAAGCTTGGCAGAGTGGGGGTATCTAATTCAAAACTGAATAAATATGAAAGAAAAGAAAGTTTTTGGCAATCAGATCAACAGAATTTCTGACAGAATTGGTTTTCAGCTGGGCTTCAAAATTATGTGGTCCGAACTGCAAGATAAAAACAGTGTATTTATATGTACACAAAGTTTTGAGGAATTCATAGCCAAGAGAAAATTTCCTTTCAGCCCAGTGTTTCATGTCTTTCCTTTCATTACTGCATTCTGAAAAACAATTTATAGAGAAGCTAGATTGCCCTTTCGTAGGCAAGCCTGAAAGGTCAGAAGCCACTGAAACAAAGAAAAGAAGAAAGAAGGAAAGAAAAACAAACAAGAGACTTAAAGGAACTGTGAGCATCTAAAGCCTGGCATAAGATTTGGCAATAGGTGAATTTTCTTTGGAGGGTATTAATTTTGTAAGTCAAAGCTATTAAAATCTGACTTCCTGTTTCAGGTCTGGAAGGCATAATGCACAGGCTACTTGTTCCAGCTTTCCCTAAGGGCTGTATTTTATCCAACGAGTTTTACCCCTAGACTGGCTCATATTTTAAAGTGCAAAATGTATTGGTCAAATCCACTCATTTACATTTGTCACATACTGTGCGGAAGTCTGTGTCAATGTTAATCTGGCCTTCCAGGGTAAGTACAGATGGCCCCACTAAATGAGTAAGCCTCCAGCTCCCCAAAATGTCCTATGATCTTTTTAGATCTCAGGAAAATATACAACTCTCCTCACAACTGAGTTAGAAACAGATTGTCGGGGCTGGAGAGATGGCCTAGCGGTTAAGAGCGCCGACCGCTCTTGCAGAGGACCCGGGTTCGATCCCCAGCACCCACATGGCGGCCGAGAACCGTCTGAAACTCCAGTTCCAGGAGAACTCCAGCTCCAGGGGAATCCGAGACCCTCTTCTTACCTCCGCGGCATTGCACGACACGGGTGCACAAACTTGCATGCAGACAGTACATTCATACACATACAGAAATAAAAAAAAAAAAAAAAGAAACAGATTGTCATTTATCAAATAAGTAAATCCATTTTAGCTCACTCCTTTAAGATGTCTAAATCCAAGAATCCTTGACAATGCTGTATTCAGTCCATCAGATTTCCATAATTCTCCTAAGGGATTGTTTTGTACCTTCCCATTTTTCTTCTTTCTTCTTTTTTCTTGGACAGGGTCTCCTTAGTCCCAGCCTTCCAGGAACTCCCTATGTGGACCAGACTGGCCTCAATGTCACAGAGATCTGTATGTCTCTGCCCCTCCCAAGGCTGGGATTAAAGGCACATACCACCACACCCAATGTCCATTTTCTTCTTAAACATCCATTCCTCCTGTATCTTCTGTCATCAGTCCCATAAAAAGGCCTGTATTGGTCTTTCCCAAGACTCTCCTCTCTTTCCTACACTGTCAATTTCTACCCTTTTCTACTTGCTGACTTTAAAGTTAACACACATTTTTCCATCTTTTAAAACAGTTTCTTGATAGCACTTACCTTGCCAGGGGCTGTCCCATTCTCTTGCTTCTGTCTTGATGAACTCAGTGTCTCTAATTCACCCCTCCCAATCTCTCTCCATCTCGTCAGAGGCTCCCCCACCACTTCAGGGAGCCTCT
The DNA here is from genome assembly GCA_009823505.1 of Rhizomys pruinosus. Taxonomy (NCBI): domain Eukaryota; kingdom Metazoa; phylum Chordata; class Mammalia; order Rodentia; family Spalacidae; genus Rhizomys; species Rhizomys pruinosus. The sequence continues at coordinate 6,624,745 of VZQC01005840.1, forward strand.
TTGGGTAAGAGCACCAACACTCTTGGAATTTCTAAATCCAATGCCATCCCTCAATCCTCAATCAGACAGCTGTCAGCCCAATCACTAGCTCCTCAAAATATGTTTTCTTACACAGCATAAAGCTAACACATGGCTCCTTCTTGTCCTCCTCCTCCCTCGCTACCCATTTCTTCCCAGTCTTCCTTTCTGGCTCCACCACATCCTTCAGGACTCAGTCCTTGACCTCCTATTGAGTTGACTCATTTTTCTGATAATCTAATCCAGGCTTATGGTTTTCAACAGCACCCTTTTAATAAGCCCTCCCAGATTTCTATTTCCAGTATGACCTGTTTCCTAGCTTCCAGAACATAAATATCCACCATTACCCAATAGTTCAACAGAGAGAAGGAAGGTCCCATGAGCCCCTCTCCAATCCATGATGTTTCTTTAGAGAAAATTCATTATATCATCCACACTTCCTTGATTCATTCTCAAAACTGGATGGAAAAATCACTTGTGAGAGAAGTCAAAATGGAAAAGCTGCAAAGAATGGCATCATAAGCTACTTTGGAACTTACCACTTTTGTTGAGACAGGCTCTCTGTCGCTCAGGCTGGCCTCTACCTCATTTAACTCCAGCTGGCCTCAGACATGGGGTTTGAGGGGTTAACATCCTGCTTCATCCTCCCTAGCTAGTGTTGGGATTGCAGGCATGAGCCGACGTGCTCAACTTTGAAGTCTCATTTCATTAAGTAAAACACCAGCCTTTGCCTGGTGTTCTCCAGATCACCTTGCATCTGATGCTGCTGAGTACCCAGTGAGACAACACTGACATTTCCTGTGCACTTGGACGTGGTTCTATGGCAGGATTCTGTCCTTGACCTTTTTTCCTATAGTTTAGACAGTAATAAAACTCAGTCTTAAGAAATGTTCATAAGAGTCTTTGTTTTATTTTCTGGGTGAATGGATGTGGAAGAGCTAGCAGAAGATTCTGGAGCCTGAAAAATGTAAAAATCTGGACCACAAAAGATAATTCTAAGAAACCAAGAATGCCTATTGTATTCTGATATAAGGCAGAAGCCTAGCTGCATTGTATGAAATCACTGGAATGCGTTTTAGCAATCACTGTAGTGTACCATGTGAAATAGAACCAGAAATTAGTTACCCCTGGTACACATCTATGTGACCTCCAAACAATTGGCCTGGGTATATCTAAAATAAACACAGGACAAGAAAAACTAGCTTGTGTCTCTTTTACTCAGTGACTACCACACCATGATAGAATTTGGCTTCCCAGACCTAAGGAATTAGATTTTCAATATAATCTGAAATGATTTGGAATGCAGTTGTTTAACCTTCTTAATCAAAGCAAAGTTAAGCTGTGTTTTCCATTTTTACTCCAAAAAGTAATGAATCTAATAAATATTTAAAAACTTTTCTCCAATCAAACTGATCTTGCAGAGTTCTCTGAATATCACTGGCACATCAAGATATATTTCCTCCTAAAACAAAACCATTTATACATATGCCTGAATGTCCAATATACCCAAAGAAGAGATTAAAATCCTATGGTAGAAGAAAAGAAAAATATCAGGTACATACCCTTCAATTAACTCCCATAATTCAAGCAGTATTTTTAATAATGAGATATGTGTATCTATGCTGCTCAAGAAAGTTGGTTTATCTGAGTATCTGTAATTCCAGCACCCAGGAAGCTAAGGCAGGTGGAACTGTCCAGTCATCCTCAGCTACACTGCATGTTTTGGATCAGCCTGTATTATATGACATCCTGTCCCCAAACAACCACTCCCCCCCAAAGGATATAGAAAGATTATTTGATAAAGAAGAAAATGTAAAGAAGACAAAAATGAATGATAGAGGAGTGGAAGTAGAAGGGACAAGTTAATAAGGAAGATGAAGTGAACTAGTTATTAACAAAGATGTGCTGAGCCATCTCTGCAGCTCCATGGACCTCTTAATGCTGCTTACACTCAAAGCTGACCTTCCCATTTCCTGTTATTAAAAATTGCTCAAATTATAAAGTGCATGAGATACCCTTACATAGTTAAACATGTATATGAATTTTGGGGGAAAATAATATAAGCTTATTATTAATCTTCAATTATTTATGTATAACATAAGAACTTTGTGAATTATGCATCAAATAAATGTTAATAAATATGAAATAAAATACTACATTCAAAGTGTCTACTTTTCCTAGGCTATATCAGTAGATAGCTATGTTTTAGTAGGTGGTAAAGGAAATCAAAAGCGTAGTCTTCTATCAATCAAATCTCGTGAAAAAAATTAGCATTTGCTCTTGGATGAGATATCTGTAGACTCTAGGGCTTATTTTCCTCCTGTGACTAGTGAAAGAGTAAGACTAAGCAGGTTTTGAAATTCAGTATGGATACAATATTCTGAGATACCTTCTTGAAGCTGCTATCTTCCATTACCAGTAAATCCTGAGAAGGTCCAAGGCCATGTAGCCAACTGTATCCAACGCTGGAACTTTGTGTAACTTTGCTAGTTATCTCTATTGACAAGAAAAGTATTACCTCTAACAGTGGAACAGTGGGTTCTTCGTTACACTGAGCTGAAATATACTTTATTCATCAGTGTACTCCACAGAAACAGTGTGTGTGGTGTGTGTGTGTGTGTGTGTGTGTGTGTGTGTGTGTGTGTGTGTGTGTTTGGCTAATGTGATTATGGAAGCTGATGATTCCTCCAGTTTACTCTCTCTCTCTGCAAGCTAGTGACTCAGGAGAGCTAATGGTAGAAACATTAGTTCAAAGATTGGAGATAAAGTGACATCTACCAAACAGATAGCAAGCAAACAAGGCAAATGCCCACTGCCTTTACCTTTTTTCTCTTAAGGCCCTTAAAAGAAAAGGGAATGCTAGTGAGAATGCAAACTTGTGCATCCCCAATGGAAAGCAATGTGGAGAACTTCTAAGAAAACTAAAAATGAACCTACCATATGACCCTTGGCATATATCCAAAGATCTCATCCTATGGCAGAGAAACTCGTACATCCATGTTTGTTGCTGCTCTTTTTTCAATAGCTAAGTGATAGAAGTAACCCAAGCGTCCTTCAACTGAGGAGAAGATAACATACATGTGGCATATTTGCACAATGGAGTTCTAATCAGTAAAGAAATGTGAAATCCTGAAATTTGTAGGTAAATGGTTGGAACTACAAACTTTAATACTAAGGAAGTAACACAGACTCAGAGAAACAAACTATATATGTTCTCCTTCATTTTTGGATCCTAGCACCAAATCTTTAGATGTGAGTATGTATCCTGATGTAACTGCAGGAATCGGGAAAATGGAAAGTAACCAGGGAGGTAAGGAGAATGAAGGAACCTGAGAGAGAACGGTAGGAGACAGGTGTTACTAAGGGAGAAATTAATAAAATGGGTTACTTAAATTGGAGGTGGAGAGGGAGAGTTATACAAGGAACTGTGGGTCTAAAAAAGAAGGAGCTCAAGAGAGATGGGACCATAGGAGACAGGTATTATCAAGGGAGAAATGGAGATAGTTTAAATAGGGAGGGTGTGGAGAAACCTTTCATTCAGTTGTTGGCCAGAGTAGTCCAAAAGACTCCCCAGTTACACAGGCTATTGCCACAGCCCTTGATACTCTCCCAGAACTTGAAGATAAGACCCTATTACTTCAGACACAAGATTTGGAGCAATGGAGCTGAAACTGATGTGGAAGCTACCTCCACTAAAGGATATCTCTCATGGCTTTGGAGACCACTACACAAGCTTCTAAGGAAGAACATCAATCAGTGATCCAAGCCCAGCTTTAAGGCCTAATAACTATATCAATGCAGAAAATGACATTGGTGCAATTAATGGCACTTTTATCTTGGGGGTAATCCACAGCTACTTAATTGGACTTAAAGCCTACTCAATGGAAGGAAACTCATGTGTGGTACCATAAACACTAAAAAATACACACGACTGTAGAGGTCATAGATCTTAAAGAAAACCCCAAGGCTGTCACATACCTAGATAAATTTAACTTCTTAATATGTACAAAATATGGATCGTTATATGTACAGCCAAGTATCCTAGTCACCACCCATCAAAGAAGCCTCTTTTGCAACAGATGGAGATTATTACAGGGTTCCACAAATTGTCACACAGAGGATTGTTTGTGACTTGCGCAAGCCTAAGAGGAACATCTACAACGTAACCTCTACACGGAACATAGAACAAGGTATAAAGAGAACACTAATGTATCTCTCAGTTCTCACCAATGAAGCTCACCAATGAAGCATAAGAGGGACAGAAACACAAAAGGCCACAAATGGTCAAAGCATAGAGAATAAGAGAGTCTGCCAAGTGTGGGTCCTTGGACAAGACTCCTATATTAAACTCCACCCACCCAGGGCTCAGGAACTATTGAGGAAGATGGGGTGGAAAGATTGTAAAAGCCAGGGAGTAGGCGTATGACCATATGGAAATAGAGTGTCACGGGTTCCTAGGACTTTGTTCATATGAACCTACAGCAATGGACACCACCCATGAAAACGCAAGCAGATAAAAATACCCCAGCCCAGAACTGTGGAAATAGGCAGCAGACCTAAATCTCAGTAGAAGAATTATTGGCAGCTGATTACTTCTGAGTGAGGAAGAGCTGATCTTAAATGGGAAGGACTCTAAATAGGCTGACTAGACCCCAGCAGATGAACTTGGCCTGAGGGACATCTAGGGATACCAACTTGACATGATAGGCCTTAACACAAATGAAAGAATGTATGAATTCCAGTGAGGGGTGAGGATTAGGAGGAGGCCAGGGGGAAGGGGACTTAAATATGATTAAGATGTTCTGTAGGGTGATGCTGGCTTCATAGAAGGAATCTGGGAGAAGTCCCTCCGTTTGTATCCTTCTAAACAATTTAAGTAGTAACGGTTGTAAGTCTTTTTGAAATATTTTATAAAATTCTGCCGTGAAACCGTCTGGGCCTGGGCATTTTTTGGTTGGGAGGCTACTTATTACATCTTCAATTTCTTCCTGTACTATTGGTCTATTTAGGCTGTCGATCTCTTCTTGGTTGAGCTTTGGTGATTCCCAGGATTTCAGATAGTCGTCCATTTCTTCTAGGTTTTCAAACTTAGTAGAATATAAGTTTTTGAAGTAGTCCCGTATGATTGTCTGGATCTTTTCATTGTCTGTTGTGATATTTCCCCTTTCATCACAGATTCTATTGATTTGGAGTTGTTCCCTCTTTCTTTTGGTTAACTGGGCTAGAGGTCTGTCTATCTTGTTTATTCTCTCAAAGAACCAACTTTTGGATTCATTGATTTTTTGTATGGTTTTCTTTGTTTCTATTTCATTGATCTCTGCTCTGATTTTTGTTATTTCTTCTTGTCTGCTCCGTTTAGGGTTCATTTGTTGTTGTCTCTCAAGTATTTTTAGCTGCAGTGTTAGATCATTCACTTGTGCTCTTTCTGTTTTTTTAATGTGGGCACTTAGAGCTATAAACTTCCCTCTTAGGATTGCTTTTAGAGTGTCCCATAGATTTTGCTGTGTTGTTTTATCATTGTCATTCAGTTCCAGGAATGTTTTTATTTCTTTTTTTATTTCTTCCTTGACCCACTCATTATTCAGGAGAGTGTTGTTTAGTCTCCATGTGTTCCTGTAGGTTGTAGGGTTTATTCTGGTGTTGATATTGAGTTTTATTGCACTGTGGTCTGATAGAATGCATGAGATTATTTCAATCTTTTTATATTTGTTGAGTTTTTCCCTGTGTCCCAGTATATGGTCTATTTTGGAGAATGTTCCATGAGGTGCTGAGTAGAAAGTGTATTCTCTGGTGTTTGGGTGAAATATTCGGTAGATGTCTGTGAGGTCCATTTGGTGTATTGTGTCATTTAGTTCAGATGTCTCTCTGTTTATCCTTTGTCCTGTTGATCTGTCTAGAGGACTTAATGGGGTATTGAAGTCCCCTAGTATTAGTGTGCTGGGGTTAATCTGTGCCTTGAGATCCTGAAGAATTGTCTTTATAAAGTTTGGTGCACTGATGTTTGGTGCATATATATTTATGATTGTGAAATCTTCATCGTCAATTGTTCCTTTAATAAGGATGTAATGGCCCTCTTTGTCTCTTTTGATTTCTTTTGCTTTGAAGTCTATTTTGTCTGATATTAGAATAGCCACACCCGCTTTCTTTTTAGTACCATTTGCTTGGAATACTTTCTTCCATCCCTTCACCTTAAGTTGGTGCCTATCCTTGAAATTGAGATGGGTTTCTTGTAGACAGCATATAGATGGGTTTTGTTTCCTAATCCATTCTCCCAGTCTATGCCTTTTGATTGGGGAGTTTAGCCCATTAGTATTTAAGGTTATAATTGAAAGATGGATGTTGCTTCCCTTCACCTTATTACATATCCCAAAATGATGCTTAATCCAGGCAACCCACAGCCCAGTCAAGATAGCATGAATATTTATTTTTTTAATTTTTATTGTTATTAAACTTTTCATACATTATACATCATTTCTCAATCGAATTTAGAGTCACTTCCCTTTCTATGCCCCCACCCCACCTGAGTCCCTGCACTCTGCCATACATGTCTTGCATCTTTTTCTGAGTCTTTCAGTTTTTTCCAGTTCTTTTATTGTTGTTCTCTCTAACTTGTATTGCTCTGATATATACATATATACATATGTATATATACATATATACATAAATATATACATACATACATGTATCACCTGAATTGGAGGATTTTCTTTTCCTTCTTTTTTTTTGGTAAAAGATGTGATGTTTTCCTTAAGGAAGTGTTTGAGGGTTCCTCCTTGGCAAGCCCAAACAACCATCAATCTTGCCCTTGTGCTCCACACTGGGGTCTTTCCCTCCCATGGTCCCCCAAATGAAGTCCAGTAAGCATACGTCCTGTCTTGATCTTCCTGTGTTGGCCTCCATGATACAGCCCAGGTAGTCCAACAATGGCAGTCTATACTCTGACAAGGCTGAAATCTCCGTAGCTGCTCAGTATACAAGCTGGATATCTCAGTAGTCCCCATCTGGCATTGAAGGTTTGAAGGATTTTTGGAAAGACGTGAGTCTTCAGTCCATATTGGACGTTTAAAAAGCTGTGTCTCATGTCTTCGACGAATGGCAAAAGCAGTGGCAGCCACAGAGTAAATGCGTTTGCCAGTAAGAATTGAAGAGAGGCCAAACAACAGTTCTCTCTCTTTTTTCTTTTTACTAAGATCTCAAGTTTTATATCTGAAGTAAAATTTCTCATGCCTTACTGATTATTTATTTCTGGTTTTACTTTCCTTTTGGATGCTTAAGGCCACACAGGCCTGATTAACCAAGGATTTTGTTTTCTTAGGGTCAGTTGAGGATCTGGTCCTCAGGGGTCTCTCAGGTTTTGTGTAGGGAGGGAGGGTGGGTGCCACTGGCTCCTTTCAGCTTTTCATTTACCAGTTCCATCCACTCGAGGACAAAAATCAGGTCTTGCTAGACCAGGCAACCATAACACTATCTCTTTGAAATTTTTGCATACAGACAATGAAAATAGAATATGCTATGTGCTGAACAGAGACTTCACAAGTGAGGAATTAGAGATGGCTGAGAAACACCTTAAGAAGTGTTCAACATCACTAATCATTAAAGAAATGCAAATCAAAACCACTTTAAGATATCATCTTACTCCAAAAAGACTGGCTAGGATCAAGAAAACAAATGATACCAAGTGCTGGAGAGGTTGTGGGGAAAGGGGAACACTCATCCACTGCTAATGGGAATGTAAACTCATGCAGCCACTATGAAAGCAATGTGGAGAACCCTTGGAAGACTTGGAATGAACTTGCCACCCGACCCAGCCATACCACTCCTGGGCATGTACCCCCAAGACTCACCCCACCACAGAGATACATGCACGGCCATGTTTATTTCAACTCTCTTCACAATAGCAAAGAGCTGGAACCAACCCAAATGCCCCTCAACTGATGAGTGGATAGAGAAAATGTGGTACATCTACACAATGGAGTTCTATGCAGCAGTAAAGAAAGACGACATCATGAGCTTTGCAGGAAAATGGCTGGAGCTAGAGGACATCATGCTGACTGAAGTAACACAGTCCCAAAAAAACAAATGACGAATGGTATCCTTCATCTGTGGATGCTAGTGCCAATTACCTAGTTGAAAGTATTTCCTGTGCATGGCCCCTTGAGCTTTTGTCCAAAGCGGTTGGGAGTGATGCATATTGGAAACAACAACAATAATAACAGAAAGGACTGCATTGAAGAACTGACTGAAACAGTGAACTTCTGATCAAAACAGTCAACTTCCCCATGGAGAATATTGAGAAAGACTGAGAAGGAGATGAATAGCATGTTTGGCAGAATGCATGAGCTCTGGTGGGGTGGTGGGATGGGGGAGACACGGGTCTAGATTTGATAAAAAAAATATATATATAATAAAAAAATCACATAGTACCACGTTAAAAAATAAAAGAATATGCTATGTAATATACTTCTCTTTATAATGATTTGAAGATTGAAGTTAGCTATTTTTATCGAATGTTTGTTATCTATAACAAATGCAGCTATTATATATAAGTAGAACTTGAGTTACAGAGTTCTGAATGGAATACTTTCTTCCATTGGACTCCGCATTCTATGCTGAACTTCACTCCAACATGTGTAATGACAATCCAGAAGTTCTGAGCTATATTCATTTCTATTACAGTCATATAAGTAGCTGCTTCTCATATAAAATGTCAGTAGATATATTGTACTTTTTTCTTCATTTTTGGTGCTACAGATCAAACTCAGGGCCTTGTGCATGCTAAGCAGATACTCTATATCTGAACTACATCCTTGGGCTCAAAACATATTATAATTAGGTAAAAGTTACATACCATATGCATATGAGGGTGATATTCAAATATTCAGAAAGGATCATGAGATTGACTCAAACACAATATTACCATTCAGAATTTCTTAATAGTATCTTTGAAACTTTATCATGTTGAAAGTGTTTGAGAACTCTTAGGTTTCAAGCCAAGTTCCTATTTGTTAAGCTCTGTGATAGTAAGATGCTTATTTTTGTTGGCCATCATTTCCCATAACTATAGACATTCACGGCATGCTATAAATGCTGGAATCCAAATCATTAATATTATTTTTTATTTTCTTATTTTTAATTTTATTTTATCGTTTTATGTGCATGAGTGCCCGAATGTATGGCAATTGCACCTGAATTATGCAATGCCCATGACTGTCAGAAGAGGGCATCAGATCCCCTGAAACTGGAGTTAAGGATGGTTGTTAGCCACTATGTGGGAACTGAACCTAGGTCCTCTGCAAGAGCAGCTGTTTTAACCTCTGAGCTATCTTTCTAGCCCCACCCATCTTCATTTTAATCATGAGCTAATCCATTTTCTAGGAATCAGGATTATATTCTGGTTCTTTATATCCCTTGAAATTACCATCAAATCATGATTTCAATAAAATCTGAAAGCAGTGGAATAATTGCTGAGTATTTCTAAAGAACTACACAGACTGAGCTTAGCAAAATGCATTATTTGAAAATTTAACATATTTTTTATATTCCATAAAGGAAGGACCTGTGTCTATAATCATGGATGGTACTTGGAACCAAGATCAAAATCACAATATTTCAGAATCATCTTAATTAGTAACTAGATGAAGAAATGTGACCATATTTGTGATTGCCTACCAGGTAAAATAACAAAATAAACCTCTAATATTAAACACTGCATTTCACTGTTCTCAGTTATAAAATGGAAGCAATACCACCAAACTTCTTGTTCTGATCTGGTGTTTGTGATCATAAGAGGAGGAAAACAGTCAAGGAATCTTAAAGATCCTACAAAGTACTATGCAGGTGTGAACATGTAAGGATAGCAACAGTGACTTATCACCATCCATGGAAATTCCCATTCTTGTATGAATATTAACTTGTCTAATTCTTATACTTTAAAAGTATGAGCTAGTTTTTTATTTTAAAACAAACTTTCATAAGACATTTTACAATTTCCTGCTTACTCTACTTCTGGCCCAAAGTACTGCAAAAACCAGCCACTCTCATAATTCTTTCACACCTCTGTTTCCAATCCTGGCCAGGCTCTCAAATACAAAAAAAGATGTGTTAAGATAGTCAGGGGAAAAGTTCAGTGGATGCTACTGAACCTCTAAAGCAAACTTTGGAATGAAAGTAATAGTGATTACTTTTTGGTAGTCAGCTTGTCCCTACAGACATGGATGTCATCTTAATTTCTAGAACTTTAATGATGGAGCATTTTAATTGCTTATCATGTTTTACATTTTGAATCCTAATTCTCAGAACTGAAATGCTGGACTGGTGAGATGACTCAGTGGACAGAGGCCCTTATGCATAGGCCTGAGTAGCTGACTTCAATCTCCAGATCTCACAAGGTAGAAGAGGATGACTGCTGAGACTTGTCCTCTGACTTCCACACTTGTTCCCTGATTTGCACGTGCACACCTACACACACACACACATACACACACACATACACAAATAATGAATATTTTTTAAATAACTAAAATGTTGTATTTGCCTACAGCAATATTCCATCCCTGCCACACTTGAAAACAAACTCAAAGCTATCCAGGCAATATTCAGCAATCCTGGAATGAAACCCCTGGGTTATAAATCAGCATTCATGTCCTTTTTATACCTATTCTAATAAGAATTAGAGAAAATAAGCATCAATACATTTTGGCAAGAAAATCTCAAGGTCACATCTCAAGGTCAATCTCAAGTCTGCATCAACCTCATAGGAGCAGTGAATCTTCCTCAACTAAAGAAGTATTCTAAGCTACACAAAGAGTAGGATGGGGACTAATGCTTACACTGAAGAAGATCCACAAACAAAATGAAAGTTAACATTCAAGCAAATTAATCTAGGGTGTTTAGATCATGTCATTCTTTTTATGGGCCATATGGAAGTCAGCAAGTTACTTAAAGGAAAGGGTTAGAATGGCTTCAGGGAATTAAAGCTTCACAATTTCCAGGAAATACAAAGCATGTACCTAGCTCCCTCTGTATGTCTGTATCTAATTGAAAGAAGAAAGCTTTAATGCTTTTCTAGTCATGGAAGCCAAGGCTCCTGTGACTTGTTTTTTTTACCCAAAAGAGAAAAAACAACAACAGTGAAAGTAAAACCACCAAGTTCAGTTCCATGGCCAAGTCCTAAAAACAGATCAGACTCAACTTTATTATGGAAAGAAATACAAGGTAAGAAAGAAAAAAAAAAGAAAAAAACAAATCAGATTTGAACTACTTCTCAAAGTTGTGTGACTCGAATGCCAAGTCTGCATGGTGGTCTGATTTTGCATGTCAAGCTTTGAATAGTCACCAAGAACTGAGCACATCACACTGGCATGTGGAAAGCAGGTGGGCTCAACTCTGGAGGCTACAGCTTAACACGCAAATTCAGCTTCTACGGAAAACCTCACGGTAGCCTCATAGAACTTTACAAGTTTTGTCCATATGCTCACATCAAATGGTGGAGCAGAACTATAGCAATCGGTACTCTGCATCTTGGATATTGTATTCAGGATTTTTTTCATGTATCATAAAGACTGGTTTTAAAAAAGAGTTATGGAGGGGCCTGTTAAAAGCACTGACTACTCTTTCCATCCTCGTCTGTGCTTCATGGGTACTGCAAGGAGGTGCACTTCATGGGTACTGCATGGAGGTGCACTTCATGGGTACTGCATGGAGGTGCACTTTATGGGTACTGCATGGAGGTGCACTTCCGTACACTGCAGGCAAAATATTCACACACATAGAATTGAAATGAGAAAAATTTAAATTTAGACTGATATTGCATGCTATACACCCAGATACATTTTCAAATTACGATCTAGAACTTTTCTTCATTTTCACATCATCATTCATAAATGTCCTTTTTACTATAGACTATATTCCAAGAAATTTAATTTAGAGCAGTTTTCCTAATGAATGAATTTGGAAATGCCTAATTTAGTCTTGATTTCTCTCTCTCTCACTCCATCTGAGTGTGGGGTGTGTGTGTGTGTGTGTGTGTGTGTGTGTGTGTGTGTGTGTGTGTGAAGGCAAGAAGACAACCTCAATTGTCTTGGAACTTGTCAAGTAGGCTATGCTAACTGACCATTGAATTCACTGATCTCTGCCTCCATAGCACAGCATACAACCAGGCCTAAGTGGGTCATAATTTTCTTGAGGATGATATTTCTATTAAGATTGAAAAGAGGGGCTGGAGAGATGGCCTAGTGGTTAAGAGCACCAAATGCTCTTGCAGAGGACCTGGATTCGATCCCAAGCACCCACATGGTGGCTAAGAACTGTCTTTAACTCTAATTCCAGGAGAACTCCAGTTCCAGGGGAATCTGAGACCCTCTTCTGACCTCCGTGGCATTGCACAACACAGGCACACAAACCTGCGTACAGACAGTACACTCATACACATACAAAAAATAAATAAAACTAAAAAAAAAAAAAGATTGAGAAGAGAGGACTGGAGAGATGGCTAAGTAAATTAAAGCATTTGCTGCTCTTACAAAGTAAACTAGTTCAGTTCCCAGCACCCATGTGGGGGAGCTCACAACCTCCTGTAACTCTAGTTCCAAGAGATTTAACACATCTAGCCTCTGTACAGACTGCATTCATGTGAACATCTGGAGAATTAAGAATAAAATCAATCTTTAAATTAAAAAAAAAGATTTCAAAAAGGATGAAAAGCCTCATGTTCCACATGCATTCCCTTGCAGATTCACCTTTAAAAAAACACTGAGCACGATGGTTCGTACATGCTTTAATTCCCCTCACTTGGGAGGCAGAAGCAGGTGGAGGGACCTTTATGAGTTCAAGGCCAGCCTGGTCTACATGGCAAGTCCAAGGCCTGCTACAGCTACAGGGAGACCCTGTCTCAAAAAGACAAAAACAAAGCAAAATGAACAAACAAGAAAGACACTTACTGAACATCCACAGTGGGCCACGCCCTGTCTTCAATAGAAAGGTAGGTAAGAACAGCAGCTTAGAATAATTCATTTTGATGCTCAGCTTGCTGTCTCTCATGGATAATTCTTTACTGTTAGTGATAGGACTCAACAATAGACCCTTCTAAAGATGAAACATCCACAGAATTCTGCCCTTTTGGTTTTAGTAAATACAGTGTGCTACACCTTCATTTTTCGTAATACCAATCTTTCTATCTACCATGTATAGTACAGTTCTGGGAAAGGAGATCAAATACACAGATGTCCACAATACAACAAATACTGGGATGTAACAGAGACAAAGTAATATGGTTGCTCAAAGTAGACACTGGAAACCAGGGAAAACTGCCTTCTTATGAGACTAAGTATTTGAAATGGGCTTTGAAAGATGTGAAGAGACTCAATAAAGAATTCAGCTGGATTACAGAACATGCAAGGGAGGTGTCTTGTTATACGGTAGTCAGTTTTGAGGTAGGTTAAGAGCATATTTTATATTTTATTCACCAAAGAATAGGGAACCATTAAAGGCAATTGAATAGGGAATCAAATATACAAGCATTTACAAGGATATGCATGTGTATATTTGTATGGAAAACTACTTCCAGATACCTGCTTCCTAGGGAGTCAATCATTTTACACTTAACTCAGATATGAGATTGTGAGTCTTTTGGGTACCAAACAGCAAAGAAGAATGGTCTGAGATGGTATCTGGCAACTTTCAAAGCAAGAAGAGGCAAAGTTCACAGGAGGCTTTGCTGATGCCAGGCACTGTGTCTGCAGTGGGGTGGCTGATGACTGGGATACTCTGGTTCCTGGAGAATACTGCCTGCTGTGACTCACCAACATCCCTGAGCCAGGTTGGAGACTGCCTGCCTGTGTCTTAGCAGGAATGCCTGACTTTTTTCTTGAGCAGTTGATAGGAAGGAGGCGATATGTGAATAAAATGATACCTGGCATGGTAGCACATGCCTTTAATCCCTGCACTTGAGAAGCAGAGGCAGGTGGATCTCTGTGAGTTCAAGGCCAGCCTGATTTACAGAGTGTGCTCCAGGCCAGCTGGAACTAAAGGGAGACCGTGTCTCAAAAAAAAAAAAAAAAAAAAAAAAAAAAAAAAAAAAAAAAAGAGAGAGAGAATAAAATGGTATCCATCATGGAGCCTGTGAGAGACCTCCTGCTGAGACTTGGAGAGGGCTGGGAAGCTGGGAAAGTTTTCCTATGCATCCTATGTGGGGACGGATTCCTTTTTCCCTGGTTGCTGCGTTTATTTCCCAGAACTGCCACTACAGATTAGATGGGTTCAAACAGTAGAAAGTTACACTGTCACAGTTCTGCAGGGCCAACTCCAAAATCAAGACACTAATAAGGTCTTGCTCGTTTTAAGTTCTGGGGGCAGAAATTCTCCACTTACTCTCTTCCAGCTTTTGAAAATTTCTTTCATTATTTTTTATGTGTATGAATGTATTGCCTGCATGGATAAAAGAGTATCGCTCTCATGCAATGCTCATAGAGGTCAGAAGAGGGCTTTGAATCCCCTGGAACTGGAGTGACAGATGGCTGTTAGCTGCCATGTGGGCCTGAGAATAGAGCTTGGGTCCTCTGCCAGAGCAGACTGTGCTCTTAACTGCTGAGCCATCTCTCCTGGCCCCTCTTCTGGGAATTTCTAGCAAGGTTTGGCACTTCTTCACTTGTAGATAAATCACCTTAATTACCATCTTCATGAAGCTTCTTCCATGTGTGTCTCTGTGCAAATGCCCCTTCCCCGATTAGGATGGCAGTCATTTGGGTCACGGGCCATACTAATCCAGTAAGACTTCACCTTAACTTGATTACAATGGCTAAGACCCCTTCTTTCACATAATGTCATATTCACAGATTCAATGGGCTAGAACCTCAGTATATGTTGAGGGTGTGGGAGACATATAATACTTTGCTTGCATATGACTAAGCACAAAAAATACTGTATCCCCCACTGTCTAATAACCATATGTTGTCCAGTGACTCTGGAAACTGAGGATATGCAAAGCCATGAGAGGGCAAGTGGGTTCCCGCATCTGCGAGGTTGTTCCTGATTCCCCACTACAAACTATCCAGAGTTCAGCCCCGAGAAGTGGAAAAGGCCTACTCAAGAGTGATAAGCGCAGGTCCGGAGAGACAGCTCAGCAATTAAGATCACTGGCTGCTCTAGCAGAGGACCTAGGTTAGGCTCTCAGCACCCATTCTGTAGCTCCAGTTTCAGAGGATCCAGTACCCTCTTCTGGCCTCCACGTGTATTGTATGACATGGGTGCACTTATATAAATGCGGGCAAAACACTCATACACACACACACACACACACACACACACACACACACACACACACACAAAAATATAAGTAAAAGGTTTTTTTCTGAAAAAAAGAAGCTATGATCTGTCCTTGTGACAGAACCTTTTGGACCACCTGTCCTTCACCATGTTCCTGTTTAGCTCAACCCTCAGAAGGATCTCTGTCAGACACCACCAGACCCAGGTGAAAGGTCAGAAGCTTGTGCATAATGAGGATCTGTGGAGGTCACAATGCTCACCTGCTGGGGATGTCATGAATGTTCTTGAAATAGCCAGAAGAGACTGCTGGGCCCATTCTTGACCTGTACAGAGGGAAGAAACGTTGATATATTTCCTTTTTTCCATTTGTTTAATACAAAATGTATAAAAGTAGAACAAAAACAAAATTCTTCTCTAAACTGAAATGAAAAGGCCAGATTCTACTATGAGATTTCGTTTGTCATCCAAGAATCAATTAGAATCTGAAATTGTCATATCTAGGGGTAAAAGTGTCTCAAATATAGAGCTTACTCTATTCTTAGGGTGTGTTTAGGCCGACATTAATTGGTGATAGCTGGTCAAATTGATCACAATTGTAATATAACTGTGTTTTCTTATCTTAAGTAAATTATAATAACTTTTTTGCTAAGCAACTTGTAACAATGTTCATTTAAAGTCTGCTTAAGACTAAATTTGAATAAGACAGGGCTTTGATTTGATTTCTTTCTATGCCTTAATAAAATAGTTGTTACAGAGTAAGCTATAGATATTAGGGGGACGCTCCTATGCAGAAATGAATAACAGAAGAAAATGTTAATAAGGTGGAGGCACTGTTGTCCAGGAGTGGAGAGGAGGGTGCTGTGAGTCAGTATTCAGCTATGGACCATTCCACTAGATCAGTATGAGTCACAGTCAGCCTCACAATTACTGAGCTGGGAAACCAACCACTAACTCCACAGCTTGGCAGACAGAGTTGACTTGTTCTGTATCCCACTCGAAATCAGGGTGCCAAATCCAATGTCTAACACTAATTCAGAGCATCAGTGGCAGAAAACTTGCTTATATCTTCAATTCAAACCCAAAGTTCTTTTAAAGGGAGAAAAAAAATCTGTATTCATGTGTAGTAACATCAAATTTGTAATTGCTAAAAAAATAATTCAACAAATTACAATTGAATCTACCATTTTATGTACCAGCACTTGTAAACATCTGTGAATTGTTAGCCTGTTTTCATTTAATGACAATTTATAATTGTATAAACCTGTGGGGTACAAAGTTATTACTTTGAGCTTATGAATACAATGTACAATAAACAACTGAAGCTAGATAGCATATATAGCCATTATCTTTGGTTTTGTACTTTTTTATTAATTTTATTTATTTTTGTATGTGTATGAGTGTACTGTCTGCATGTAGGTTTGTACACCCATGTCGTGCAATGCCGCAGAAGTCAGAAGAGGGTCTCGAATTCCCCTGGAACTGGAGTTCTCCTGGAATTGGAGTTACAGATGGTTCTTAGCCACCATGTGGGTGCTGGGGATCGAACCTGGGTCCTCTGCAAGAGCAATCGGTGCTCTTAACTGCTAGGCTATCTCTCCAGCCCAGGTTTTGTACTTTTCTATACTTGTTGTGTCTTCCATCTTCTAACTCAGAAGTTCACAGATAAGGTAGACATAATAATTTTTCACAATTTCTCCACAAAATGCTCCAATAATAAAATCAGAACATTTCAGATCTCAGATATTTGAATCAGAGATACCCCATTGGTAAATTACATGAATATTTCAAAATTAAAAAAACCTCAAAATCTGAAAGATTCCTGTCCCAAGAACTTTATATAACTAGTATTCAACTTGTTTATGCCAAGTAACTAGTACAGTAAAACAAAATATTAAACTCCACCATTCTCAGGCTTCTAAATAAATCCTCTGCACCTCATTATCATATCTAAAGTGTTATATGCTCTTTATTTTCATAATTTATACATTTTGAAATGAAGTTTTTCAGAGGAAAACCATGTATAGTGAATGTGTAAGACAGGAGACCCCAAATTCTGAGGGCTTCTGGACAAAATACATTGAAAAATGGTATCTGAGATCATATCACAGTTTCCTCCCCCCCAAAAAACCCACCAAACCAGTGGTATTTCAGAGTTTAATGTAAAAGCAGCTGTACTGTTTATGAAAAGATCACAATTTGGAGTGTACTGGAATGGTTAACCACAAAGGCACAGAGCATAAAAGACAACAATCAATACACCAAACATCTGCAGACCAAGGGCAGAAACTGCACTTCAACTTTTCACACATTTCCAGAGAAAAAAATGCTTCCTTTTTTATTTATTTGACTTACCAATTGCTTTCAGTTCTAATAGATCAGTTTGTCCAATCAGATGCTGTTCTAACATTGAAAAATAAGACCATCACTGTTAAGAACTGGGAAAATGCCTTCCGAGGCAGAGAGGCCCTTCTATTAAGATGGCAGGATACCAGCTGAGCTAAACACAGTGCAGAATCTTGCACCCCTCACACGTACGAAGTCAGAATCTTAATTCCTATAAGACCCCAGTTTGTTTGTATGCATGTTGGATTGAGGGAATCACTGGTAGAGATTAAGTTTATTTCAAATAAAACTACACAAAATCCTTTGATGTTCTTCAAGCCATAAAATTCCAGACATTCATATAAATAATGAGAAAAGCCTAGAGAGAATGGTTGAGATTTTCTTTTTATCGTTATTCTAAGTAGAGCAATAATATTTTATGATTATATCCTTCTTTTCAGATATTTGTTTTCACAAATATAATATCGGGAGTTTGTTTGGGATGCAAAACATTGACAAGATTGTCAAAGGAAAACACTAAGCTGAAATGATTTCTCAGTTAAAAAAGAATCCTCCCCCCCCCCCCGCTTCCCCCTGTCTCTCTTCAGTCACCTGACTATAGCTGAAGGAACCTGTGTCAAGGTAAATCAAATTATAATCTGCACTGGCTCCTGGACTTCCATTTGCTCCCTTATAATGGCCAGGTGGACTGCATGACAGGCCCTTGGGACTGATCTGTGCTGTCTCCCTTGCAATCTCCTGCTCACAGTATACAGCAGCCTCTTCCCTGCCTCTGGGTCTCCACTATTATAATGGTGGTCTCCACTATTCCTCTCTGAAATACATGTGAAGTCCATTGTCACATCCTGATCACAGCATCACTGTTCATTTTCTGGTAAGTGAGAGTATATAGTCTATCGTAACCTTTGTCTTAGTTTGGATTGCTATAACAAAAACACTAATCTGGGTATCTTAAAAAAATGGACCTTCTTTCCTTCCTTTCTTTTACTTCTTCCTTCCTTCCTTCCTTCCTTCCTTCCTTCCTTCCTTCCTTCCTTCCTTCCTTCCTTCCTTCCTTCCTTCCTTCCTTCCTTCTTTTTGAGACAGTCTTGTGATATAGCCCAGGCTTGTACTGAACTTACCTTAGCCTCCCAAGTGCCGCCATGACAGATGCAGACCACCATCCCCAGCTTTTATGGATATACACTTCTTACAGTTCTAGAGGGAAGAAATCCAAGGTTGGGCTCTAGTGAGAGCTCTCTTCAGATATAGAACTAGAAGGAGGGGTTGGGAAGGGAAGAAGGAAGGAGGGAAGGAAGGAGGGAAAAAAATTAAAGTTGTTGAGCTAGGACCTTGCAAACATGATCACTGTTATAGCTGGCCTCGATTTCATTTAGACTGTAAGAAATACCACTGCTACATTCTATGTTAAAAAAAAAAAAACTTTTCTGGGCTGATGATGTAGCTCATTCGTAAAATATTTGTGTAACACACACTAGGCCCTGATTTACATCACCAGTACAAGCAAGAAAGACAAAAACACTTCCTTTTTGTAAAGAAATTTTAGAGGGAAGCTGGGTAAAGAGCAGGATGTTTTGAGGGTGGGGGAACATTCTATCCTGCAAGAAGTGTGTTAAGATCAAGAAGTAAGCAACTGGGTAGCTTCAGGAAGTCCCTAAAATTGACCAGAGTCACCAGCATCCCCCTCCCCAAGACTATTAGGAGACACTCTCAGAGAGACCGGCTGAGCTGACTGGAAAGGACACTTTCCAACCTATTGCCTGTAGGTTGTGTAGTAGGTTCTTGTGCATAGCCAACTTTCCCTGCTTTCATGAGCTGTCACCCTTGCTGGTGTGGGCTTTTGGTGAAGCAGCTGACGTTGAGTCATTTCTGTTCCTGTGAGTAACCTCTCACCTATATTCTTATAAATAACCCTACTAAAACTCATTGGTTCTCCATATTGAACCTTGGTGGTTTCCTTACTTAGGTCTGTGGGTTGTTGGTTTCCTATCTGGAATGAGTAGACATTTGTTCTTGCCTTCCCAGGACTACTATCCCACAACAAAAGTAAACTTACAGACTTTATGCTCTGCTTAGTAGACATGGGAGAAGAATAGATTATTATGGAAAAAAATTACTTTCTAAAACAACATAGGCATTAGTTAGTAACATAGGACACTCCATCTCTATTAAAGTTCTAGATTATTTGAATCATAATGAGCCTTTCCTAGCAATTTAGAGTCCACACAACACAGCAGAAACAATTGTTTTCTGCATCATAAAATCAGATCATAAAATATAAACAACAAAGTTTTGTGGTTATTCTGCTGAATTCTGAAAATGTGGGGGATGTTTTATATCAAAGAACAAATATATCAGCTGGCTCCAAGCTCCTTGAGGGAAGGAGCTCGCACTTACCACATACTGAGGACTCCCTAAAGAATCATCCAGGGGATCAAAGATGACTCAGTGGGGACAAGTGTTGTGGAATCTTCTGGTAGTTGAGAACAGTAGCCAAGTCAGGTGAAGGAAAGGAAGCTTATTTACACCAGGAGGATGATACCTGGATCATTCCGTAATGGTACCAACCTCCAGCTCAAGTTCACAGTGAAATTCATAATAGGCCAGCAAGTAGGTCATTCCAGAAACATACGCAGGGTAGTAAACAAGAGGTTACTTATAAACACCATGATTACAAAAGATGACAGAATGCAGCAGTTTGGCAAACAAAGATTTCCATGGTGGGTAGACCAGGAATAAACCGCAGGGGGCAGGGGCAGATTCCTGTTTACCTTCCTCATTCTTTTCTTATTTCTTTCTATCTCATCTTGGGGGCTTTCCACACTTCAAGAATCTTCCCAACCACTTCATTGTCAGTAAATTCCTATTTGCCACACATTCTCTCCTCTTAATCAACATAATCTCTTCCATCTAACTTGGGCCCCTGACCCGGTCTGGACATCCACTCTGGTTCTCCGTCTCACCTCATCTGGTGAGAGCTCCTGTCTGGGCCTCACAGTCCTCTTCAGCCTCTTGGAAGGAGGCTCTAGAAACCCTTCAGGGATTCTGTTCAGGGGCTACAGGTGGGCTGCAGGGTGCAGGAACAGCAGCCTCTAGGAGTATGACATGGTTTTGGACTGATATCACTTGGGGGTCTCCAGAAATGTTGTGGAAACCTCTGATAAAGTGGCCATTAGCCAAGTCAGGTGAAGGAAAGGAAGTAGGGCATTTCAGAAACATACACATGGCAGTTACATAAGCAGTTCCACATAAGCACCATGGTTAAAAAGATCACAAGAATGCACCAAGTGGGCAAACAAAGATTTCACTGGTGGGTAGACCAATAATAAACTGCAGAGGGCAGGGGCAGGGGCAGGGGCAGGTTCCTATTTACTTTCCTCATTCTTACTCTTTCTGTCTCATCTTGGGGGCTTTCCATACTTCAAGTTTCTTTGCAACCAATTCATTGTCATTAAATTTCCATTTGCTACCACAAGGACACTTGCTGAGCAAGCATGGGACCTTGAGTTCTGATCGCAGGTACCTGTGTAAAACAAGCCAGAAATGGCCTCATGATCGTAGCCCCCGTGGGGTTCAGAGTAGTGACAAGAGGATCATGGGAGCTTACCAGCCAGCAAACCTAGTCTAGACAGCAAGACCCAGACTCAGTGAGAGACCTTGTCTCAGGAGAATCGGGCAAAAAGTAAGAGAACATGACACCTGATATCCTCCTCTTGCCCCTCTACATGCACACATAGGTGTCTACAGCCCTGCACACATATGTATATACACTACTCACATGTACTACATACAAATATACAAATGCATAAATGAAAAATAATTGCCCAATTAATCATTTTTGTTACTTTTATTTTATTCTCTTAATAATTTACTTATTTATTTTGAGTTTTGAGATATGATCACATATAGCCCAAGCTGACCTTGACCTTAGTGTGTAGCTGAAGCAGGCCTTGAACTTCTGATCTTCCTGCTTTCTACCTCCCATGTGCTGAGATTATAGGCATATACCACCACATCCAGCTAAATTCCTTTTAGGATAGAAGTGTCATGTATTTGTTACTGAATGAAATCATCTTAGATAATATTTGCTACTCACAAATATTTCCGAATTATCTGTTAAAAATAAATAAACATGCAATGTCAATATGCATTCGTGGAAACTTATCATGGTCTAGATACTTCACATTTGTTACCTTAATTATTATAAAAAGCTCTTCAAGGGAGCTATTATTCATGTGCACATTTTGCAGGTGTGAGAACAGAGACATAGGGTTGTAGAACTTGCCCAAGTCACCCAGCCATTAACTGTCAAACTGAGGATTTGAATTTAATCTAGTTTAAATACTACATTATCATATCTTCAACTTATTATTTACTGTGTGCAGTCACTGAAAACCAGTTTAATAATTTTTTTCCAAAAGCAGGGAGTGTTCCCGCCACTACTGTACCAATGAGCTTATCTTGCCGAGGTGGTAATTATTGCAGCTTGCTGAGTTCACAGCTAGGTAAGGCTCCTGATGGCTTTTCTCCTCCAGCGGCCTTCAAGGCACCTTCCAGCACCATGAAAGCTAGCTACAGAAAGGAAGGAAGCTTCCCAGTCAGAACCACCTTGATTTCTTCATGTCCTGTGACCTAAGTAGATGATGTTTTCAGCAGTAGGGTATTACAATCAATTTTAGAGGGTAAGAAAGAACAATGATAATAGCCTATATTGTTTTGGGGGGGGTCTCTTTTTTGTTATGAGGAGGGAGAGTCAGTTTTCTTTAGCCGCCTGGCTCACGATAGCTTGTTCATGTTCAGGAGGAAGGAGTCCTAACCCAGGAGCATACTGGCAGCACTACTCAAAAACAGTAGGTTATAGGAAAAGAAGGAAGAGGAGGAGGAGAAGGAGGAGGAGGAGGAGGAGGAGGAGGAGGAGGAGCCATGAAGTTGGGAAGTTGGGACCCGGATTTGGGAGTCTACGAGGAGCTATAAATAAAGAATTGAGCAAAATATATTTTTCCATGAATGAAATTACCAAAGAAAAGTTTTTAACTTTTTCAAAGGCAAGGGGCAAACGACAGCCTCCTGCTTTCTCTCAGGAGATATAACACATGAAGAGAGTGCCTGTAATAGCACCGGCTGGAGCCAAGATGGTGGTTTTTAATAAAACTGAGAAAGGGTGGATTGCTTTCCCACTAAAATTGTGGAAACACAGATACTATCCAACCTTAGAAATGTAAAATTGTTCATGTTTTTGATCTCAGAACCAAAGGAAAAACTACAAATTCCACTGTTTGGAACACTTAATGGAAGAGTTTTAAAGGAAACCATTATTATAATTGTAGTACCCACCAGCCCTGTGAGAATCCAAGCTCTGTCAACATTTTCTTTATAAATCACTTCTAGGACTTTCTCACTCATCCAGCATTATTCAGCTGGAGCTCACCAGTCTGAAATGTTAGATCTTAAAGTGTGACTGATACTGTTCCAAGTACTCAGGAGGAAAATGGGTATCAGGAAATTCAGGCACAATAGAAAAATGTTTGCAGGCAGCATTTTAACAGGTATTAGCTGTCTTTGACTTTGTTTTTCCTGCTTTGGAGGAGGAGTGGGGTTGACCTGAGATGAAAGGTTGTTTCATCAACTAGCTGTGAGCAAAACTTTGAAACCTTAGTATATTCCATGCAGTTTGATAAGCTATAAAAATGTTGTTTCCGTTCTCTGAGTCTGCACCAAAGCTTGGAAATTCATAAAGAGATCACCTTTAAGAAGTCTGACACTTTGCTTTCTTTCCAGTCACCATTTTATTCTTTAAATTACTTTGCGGAGACGCCATAACGCGCCAGGCCAGGATCGAAAGGTTATTCCTGGACAAACTGTCAGCCCATGAAAGGAAACAGCCAGAATTGACCAGAGTCCAAGTCAACAGCTCCAGAGAGAGTGGACTGTTTTACCTCTCATCCACCTGTGCCCCTTTTCTAAGCCTAGGGAACAACCTGCGGAAGAGGGGGCGTGGTAGAATGTAAGGGCTGCGATTGGGGTGAATGGTGAAACTACAGCAATGTAGTCTGGACACTCATTTGATCAACTTGATTGAACAAACAACCTGTCACCCCCCACTGGATGGTGGGGCTGTAGGTGTTTGGGCACAACAGCCTGCAGATAGGTTTTGCATGAAGGATGCTTGTACTCATGGATTATCACTTATAGCTAAAAATGAAAAAAAAAAAAAACTGAGAGAAAGATGCAGGACAGTTAGCGAATGCAATGATCTGGGATGGGGTGGGGGTGGGGGGGGGGGAGGAAAAGGGAAATAAGCCGGAACTGAATTGGAAAAAATGTATGAAATGACAGCAAAACTCAATAAAAATAATTGTAAAAAAAAAAAAAAAAAAAAAAAGAAGCCGGCTGGGCATGAGCCAGGGGAGCAAGCCAGTGAACAGCACTCCTCCATGGCCTGTGCTTCAGCTCCTGCCTCCAGGTTCCTGCCCTGAGTTCCTGCCTTGGGCTCCGTAAGTGATGAACTGTGACCCAGGAGATGTAAGCTGAATAAACCCTTTCTTCCCCCCCCAAAAAAAAAAAAATAAATAAATAAATAAATTACTTTGCTTTTAGTCTAAACCATTTCCAATTCTGTCCAATACTATTTCATCTGAACAGAAGCAAGCAGACACTGAATAAAATGTATCCTCATCACCTCAGAACCTGAGCAAACACTGAATTGGATGCCTTCAATATGGGTTAGAGTCGAGGGGTTCAAACTCCCTGAGTTTGCTGCCCTCATCTCTATGTTCTGTGCTCCTGATGCTGTCTTTTTCCATCTTTCTTCCTTGAGGTGACTGGCTGCAAAACAAAAGATTAAAAAATTAAATGTAGCAGATAGTAACAACATTGATTTATCAACATAATCTTATGCTATATATTATTTATTTTGCTATCTGTCATGCTTGAGAATCATGATAAGTAATGTGAACAATGATTAATTTTAGAGGGCTGAATCACAAGAGAACAAATGGAAGCTGGGTATGGTGGTCCATGCCTTTTATCCTAACACTTGTGTGGTTGAGGCAGGAAGATGGAAGGTTCAAGGCCAACCTAGACTACATAACAAAACCCTGGATGATAAAGAGAAAGGGAAACAACACTAAATAATATAAAAACCTAACTCACTATGACAAATCTACATAGTGATCAAATACAAATAATATCAAGGAAAACAGGAAAACAATAGAATAAGTTGCCCCTGGCTACCCTGCTGCATATAAATATGACCTTTTCTGGCTTCTTTTCTTAACCTTTCCAATTAGATTTTCACTTTGATACATCTTTTTAAAAAAGATTTAATTTATATGCAGTTCTAACTATAAACTTCCTCTGCGTCATGGAATACATTGGATAATCATTAGAACACAAGACAGTTTAGACTTACTTTCTGGTAAACCTTGGCATTTCCTACCAAGAGTTGTAATTTCTTTAAGAAGCATTCACTTAATGAACAAAGCCTTATATATTAACATATATTATATAATTACATATTTACTGTATATAATTAGTAGACCAGTAGGTAGACATCTAGTAAATAAGCAAATTATTAAGTCTACAAAATTGATAGCTTATCCTCCTTTAGCTTTAGAGCCTACACAATTTCCAAATGTAACATTTTTAGCTACAAGTATATCCTAATATTAAGTAAGAATAATTTAGAAGTTAAGGGTTTCAGGTGTCAGCATAATCTAAATATGGCTGGCATCTTCTTGTAAGCAGGAATTATGCTAAAATTATGAAATTCGAGGGTTTACTGTAAGAAGCCAAAAGTTCAGACATTTAGCCAAAGCTGATCCAAACCTCTCAGGTTGGAAATAAAACAAAATGGGCTTTTCCACCAAATGGCCTGTCGTTCCTGTTTTTAGGTGAGCTGGAAATAAAATAGGAACAATACTTCTCATAGCACGTCACTGCTGCTACTTTTGGTCCGAAAACACAAACGGGTACTGAACCATGAATATGACGAATCAAAAGAAAAAAAATTGAAGTGAGAGGTGTTCTGAGCTCAGAAAGTGAGAGTTGATGGAACAGAATTTCCTAACCTAACCACCAGTTAACCATCACTTGGATACCCAGTGTCCTGTGAGTCACTAGCTACTTGTTCCAAAATAATACAAGAACATTTTGGGCTAGAATATCATTGGTGGAGTGTATTATTAGTAATATTTTCCAGAAAAAAAATAAGCAGAAATGGTTCCTTAATGAGTAAAGAGGTACTCATGTAAATTCTTCTTCACAGGATAATCTGGAAATGAAATGGCAAAAACAATTTGCTAGACAGTCTGATAATGTTTCTTACCATGCTCATTTAGAAATATTAGACAAAAATCACAGCTAACTTCAATGTAATTGATCATAACTCTTCACAGAAAGAGTGGAATTGTTAAAGGCAGAATACCCTGCATTTTTGAAAACAAATTTTCAAGTTTTTATACATTGTTCAAAAGAAGTAAGTTTTACATTTTGTAACAGACCATTTAATAGTGTCTCCGACTCAGTTTTAAAAAAAAAAAATCAGTCTTTTCTCTGACTGTGTAGAGTACCAGAAACCACGAGGAGGAGACGTAGCATTCTCTCCTGAGTGTGAAGCCGGCTCTTGGTGTTGCTTTGCTGCAGCTGCCTCTTGCCATTGATGATCGTTCTTCTCTCCTCAGGGAGAGTAGAGGGAGAGAATGGAATCTGAGTGGAAAAAAGAATAATAAATAAATATAAAATAATCAGTATCTAAGAGTCGGGAGGGTGGCTATAGTGGGGCTGCTGAACTGGGGAAGGAAGAGGGAGGTGGGAAGGAAGGAAAAAACAGGAGAGATGAATGGACCTTGGGTCGCTAGGGAATCCAGAGGGTAGTGTGATGCCTTTGACTTTGAGACCCCATGAGAAATGTGCATACACTATCCGAACAATAGTGTATATGTACACCTGGAGACTGTATGTATGATAAGGAACACAGTGCCAGACAGAAGAGACCTCCCTTCGAGTGGTTGATGAGAGCGATCCAAGAGACTCCCCAAATAATACAGGCTATTGCCAAAGATCTTTATTATCTGCCAGAGCTAGAATATAAGACCCTACTGCTCAAGACGAGACATACTTCAGAAACAAGACTTGGAGCAATGGAGCAGAAACTGACCTGGAAGGCTTCTACCTGAAGTTTGGTGCTCATAATGCTAGGCGAAAATATGCACACTGTTTAGGCAGAAAAATCAATGGTCCAACCCAGCCCTAAAGCCTAATAACCATCATGATCTCCCCAACAAACCAGCTCTGTTGTTGCAGTACTGGCACTGTTACCTTGGGGTAATCAACAGCTGTCTTTCTGGACATAAAGCCCTTTCAATGGGAATGAACTCATGGGTGGCACTCATGGGCTGGAGAGGTCATGGAACCTAAAGAAAACCTTATCTCTGTCATATCTCTAGATAAATGAAATTTCTTACCATATGTTTAATATGTAATCTTACATTTACAGATAAACATACCATACACCATTTATCAAAGAAACTTCTCTTTGCAACTGATGGAGACTACTGACGAATCCCACAATTGGTCAGACAAAGAGAGACTATACATCTGATAGATGCCAAACCCTAGGTGACACATCTACAGATGAACCTCTACAGCTAAGGCTCCCGGAATATAATGGAATGAGGGGCAGAAAGAAATTAGTGCAAGTCTCACCAGTGAAGCTTCTTTATACAACAGAGTACGATGCATGCAGAAGGCCACAACTGGCCAAGTTTCAAAGAATGGGAGCCTCCAGAGTGTGTGTCCCTAGATAGGACTCCTAAATTAAACCTCACCCACCCATGGCTTTGGGACCATTGAGGAAGAGGGGGTGGAAAGATTGTAAGACCCAGGGCCGGTTCATGAATGTAGGGAAGCAAAGGCTTTCAGGCCACTGGAAACTTGCACATGTGAACTTGTGGTAATCTTGGCATCAGGCACAGGGCCCATGCCAAGTCAATCAGACAAGGTTCTCTGGAGCCAGAGAAATGGGTGGTGGGCTGAAGCATCTGGGTACAAAAGCTTGATTGGATAGAACTTAACAGGATGGCACAATGCATGAGTTCTGATGGAGGGTTGGGAGTATGGGGGGGGAGGCAGGGTCTAAATTTGATTAGAAACTATTGTATGAAATGCACAAAAGCTCATTAAAAACATTTTAAATAGCAGTCTTTCAGAAACCTTTTATTTTGTACTTAGATTTGAAAGTGTCCTCACATATCTTAAATAAAGACTCTACCACTGAATTATATTCTAATTCTATTAATTAATTAATGTAGAACAGGCTTGATCTCACAGAGATCTGTCTGCTTCTGCCTACCAAGGTCTGGGATTAAAGGCCCAGAATTTATTATTTTTGTTTTGCTTTAATTTTCTACAAGGTCTTCTGAAGTTTCCCATACCAGCCTTACACTGTGATCCTCCTGGCTTAGTCCCCCAAGTAACTGAGATTACAGGGATGCATCATAAGGTATGGTAGAAACTTCTTGACTGATGATGTCAAACCACAAATACTCAACCATCTTGGTAATAATTTTAAAAAAACTGAATAGGATTTATTTTTGCATATTTAGTTAAAAATATGAACTATATTTTTATGAAATATGAATTATATTTGACTATACCATAAATGGATTACAAATTAAGAAAACCCCATGAGTCATTAAATGAAATATAGAAATATCATCTTCTATAACCTAGAAATTCTACCTTCCCCCTAATACAGAAATCGCAAAGATAAAAGCCTTCATAGTTTAATGGTCATTCCTCAACACACATAGAAGGTGGTTCTAGATCCCCCAATGACACAAAAGTCCATGAATGCCCAAATCCATTATATAAAATGGTATAGCATTTACATATAACCACATATATACTTTAAATCATTTAATCTAGATATTAATACTACATGAATGTTATGAGAAATTTTTCAAGTCTGTACATGTTCAGCCTCTCCCTGCCCCCCATCAAATTGTGGTTTATTTTTAGCATACAATAAGCAAAACCAAAGCACATCTCCAGAGTGGGGGGCAGGCAGACCAAGCAAACCAGTAATAGCGAAGGGCTGCTTCCAGTATCTGGACATGTAAGTCTTTAATCTGCCATTTCTCCTTCCCTTTTCCATCCTTGGGGAAGTCTGGGATGGTCTTGTTCCTGGACAAGACAGAGACTTTGAGAAGCTATCTTTACCCATAATTCAGTTTGTTACCATCAGATGGAAGAATGTGTGTAAAGATATAACTATCTATAAAGCTGAATGCTCCAGAGGAAGATCAAAGGTGCACTTCACACAGGCACAATCTTTTTTTTCCCAAGGTTTTCTACCTGGAGTGGTTGAATTTGTGGCTACTGAATGTATAGATATTGAAAGTCTATTATAGTGGTACAAAGAAAATTTGCAAATTCCAGAAAAGTAGAACCAAAAGGAATATGATATGAAATGACAGAGGATCCCTGACACAATCACGGTATCACTGGTCCCTCCATCCATCGAGTTCCTACATGGAGATGTCAGTACAAGTCAAGGCGCCATCCAAGCCAACTCATGGCCCCTCTGAAAGCCCAGGGACTTAGTGCAGTGAGCCAAAGAAGGTAAACCAAAGGAAGAGAATGTGTACTTACCACTCAGAATTGTCGCAGGACATACATTCCACCAAGATATTGATGGTCATAAATCTAGGATAAAAGAGTATTTCTGGTATTGGCAAATAATGAGAAATATATTGTTCATGGAGATATAGATACATATATATTCATCTATATCTTCATGAAATATATATATATATATATATATATATGTATGTGTGTGTGTGCGCACGCGCATGTGTGAAAAGGGAACCATTAAGTATTTTGGCTTCCTTAGTACTGAAGAATAATGTGATCCATGCTGTTTTGCAAGAATCTGATGAAGAGATATACTCAGAATGAACTCAGATCAGGAAAAGTTGAGGCATAGGCAGCCTACAAGAGACTACTCCAGTGTCCAATAATTACTGGCAGCAGAATCAAGATAGTGGCAGGAAGATGAGCAATTAGCAGATAAATGGCAGACACACTGGGGTTAGAACAAATAAAACCCAAGTGAACAGAGATGGTACTAAAAATTACCAAGATGGGATACCTGCAAGAAGAGAGGCAATAAGGCCCTGCTGTCAAAAATCTGATGTAAGCATGGGAAAGATGTATTGAGACTGCACTTGCAAGTGTACAGTTGGTCTCTGGAATACCAGAGAGTGTTACCAAAGGCCACTAAACCAATAAAGCAAATATAGGTCTCCTTGAGTCAAGCAAGACTCCATCAGCACCAGATACACCTCACCTGCCTGGAAATACTGTGCAGCAGTGGCAGCCATATGCCTGTATATCCCAAATCTAATTGGCTATTAGCTCTCTCTTTGGAGGAATAACCCATGGCTGATGCCACAAGCTTACATCCTCTAATGGTTAGGAGATGTTATAAGCCACAAAAAAACCCTGTCACATTTTACAGGAAAAAATGTAATTCATAGATTAACATACTATCCAAATATCTGTGTCTATACCAAAGTAACCTACCATAACAATTAGTACTGTTTAAATACCTATATATCTAAATGCCTGTGCTTCATTAGTAGGACTGAAAGGTTACTCCTGGACAAATTGTCAGCCCATGAAAGGAAACAGCCAGAATTGACCAGAATCCAAAACGACAGCTCCCGAGAAAGTAGACTGTTTTGCTTCTTGTCCACCTGTGCCCCTTTTCTAAGCCTAGGGAACAATCTGCAGAAGAGGGGGCGTGGTAGAGTGTAAGGGTTGTGATTGGGGTGATAGGTGAAACTACAGCAATATAGACTGGACACTTATTTAATCAACTTGATTGAACATACAAGCCCCCCAGCTGGATGGTGGGACCCTTGGGCTGTGTGGGTTTGGGCACAACTGCTTGCAAATTGGTTTTACATGAAGGATGCTTGTACTCATATATTATTACTTATTGTTAAAAAAATGAAAAATAAATAAATAAAATATCTTTAAATATTAAAAAAAATTACCAAGATGAAGACTAACAAATGGCTAATTTGTTGTCCTTATGGCATTTTTAGAAGCAAAATAGTCTGTCAAATGCAGTATGCTATTCCTGAGAGATAAATGAGATCCACTATGCCTTGAAATAAAATTACCTTAAGTTTTTAATTAATTTTTTATTTTAAACAAAGACTTAAGAGACCAACTTGCAGTTTCTGTCATTGGAAAAATAGGAATCCTTTTGCCTAGATTTCTTCAAGATTCAATAAAGTAGACATTGAACAAGAAATCTGATTTACCTTCTTCAGTAAACCACAAAAAAAAAAAACATTAAAATGAATAAAAGAGTATTTCGGGGATCAGAAGCAAAACAATTATGAAAGGCCCTTGACTTCTGTAGGGAGTAATGCTGTGCTTTAGGTGGCTGTAGTGAGTGAGGGCCCGCCCTCCAGACTAGGCCAAGAGTTATTTCACTGTATTCTTTCCCTGGTGTTTCAGACGCTGCCTTTTTACCATAGTTCTCACTCCTCCTCTTGGGTTCCACCCTTAATACTTCACAGGTATGCTTCCTAGGTATTGGTCTCCAGGTCTGAATATTGCTTAATGTAAAACCATTGATCAAGTACACATGCATTCTTTAAATTTGCTTTTAGGTGTGGCTTCAAAATTTAGAAATTTAGTTATAGATCAAAAAATATAAAGTAATCCTGCATGTGTTATTTGGTGAAAGTCAGGCTTCCTTCCTGGAGCCAGGCTGTTGGCAGACTGAAAAAGGCACCTGGCTTGCTGTTGGGACTGCGTTCAGTGGATGGGAAAGCATGAGACAGCATTGATGGACTTGAATCTCATAAACTATGAGTTTTTGAAATCTTAAATGTATGGCAAAAAAGAGAGCTAGGTTCCTTGTGGAAGATTTGCCTCCTGAGGTAATCCTCAGAAAAGATTCAAATTACTTAGAAGCAAAACAAATACTTAAAGAGCTAAATAAGTGCTTAAAGAAGGCTTCTCCATGTTTATAAATTACATGACAATGAAACTTTAGAGTGAGCTATTTCCCAGAGGCAAGCACCATGTCTATTTCATTTTTATTTTCAGAGTCCAGGCACAGTACCTGACATATGGTAAGCATTCTATAAACACTGGACTGAGCTGAACTGCTGCTTCATGCCCCCCACTGTTCCTTTTCATCAGGTCAACAGCTGCACTTAACCTTGGCAGCCATTACTTGCACAGTAAGAGACTCCCTGATCTCCCCAACTTGTTCCGCTGCCCTTAATGCTTATTCCATTACACATTCACCTTCCTTGCTCCTTGACAGCCATAATTTTACTGTTGCAGAGCATTTTGACGTAAACAATACAAACCATAAACAATAAATTCCAAGGAGGAAAGGACTGTGACCTTTTGTTTTTCAGTCATGCAGTGAATATTATTTTTCTTGGCTCCCAGTAAATATTTGTTAAAACAATGTACCCAAAACCCATAATTTCTATGTTCTCCTCTCATGCTAATAATACTCACAAGGTTTTAAATAATATAAAATAAATTACCCTTCACATGCTCACATAATAGTAGGAACAGGGAAAGCAGCATTTTGTAAGGCAGGCCATCCATCTAGGAGGAATTCTGATAAGGAAACAGGAAGAAAACACAAATTCAACATAGACATTAAGTTATTCTCCACCCAGGAGTACATCATGGAAATGTTTTGTGGAGAAAATGTTTTTTTTTTTTTTTGTAAGCATTTTGAATGTTTTCTTTAAAAATAAACACCAATCCATTAAGTTTACTTGTTGGATTTTTTTGACATAATGTTATGTCAAAAAAATCTCTCTAATACCATCAATTTCATTCAGAAAATTTCATTCAAAAATGTTTATTCTTTTGTAAGCATTTTGAATGTTTTCTTTAAAAATAAAAACCAATGCATTAAGTTTACTTGTGGCATTTTTTTTTGACATAGGTTATGTTAAAAAAAAAAACTCTCTAATACCATCAATTTCATTCAGCCTGACTTAGTAGTTCAGTCATATGCAAATACTTTTTTAAATTTTTTAAAATTTTACTTACTTTTATTATCTGTATGAGTACTTTGCCTGCTCGTATGTAAGCATACCACATGTGTGCAATGCCCACAGAGGGCAGGAGAGAGTGTCAGATCCCTGTCACTGGACTTACAGATATTTGTTAGCTTCCGTGTGGGTGCTGGGAACAGAACCCAGGTCCTCTGCAAAAGCAACCAGTCCTATAACTACTGAGACATCTCCCCAGCCCCCCTAAGTAATTTTTCTATGGAGCCATCCTCTGTAGCTTGAAAGTCAGAAAAGAAACAATACTGTCCTAGTCTAAAATACAATAGTGAAGGATGAGAGATGTGGTAAATAATCAGGCTAATTTCTGGCTACAGAGAAAAAGCAAAAACTAAAATTGGTCACACTTAATCTAATACAGGAACATTTATAATAAGCCAGAACACAGTATCCAGTTATTCCAGTCAACAACTTAATAAGCATTATCCCAGGAGAATGATTAGGGCAAAGAGGAACATCCAAGCTGTTGGTTTAATTCGTTTGATCATATATAGGAAGCAATCATCTTGGTAAGCTGCAGGCACAGCACAAAAGCCATAGAGAGAGTAAGACACAGTTTCTGCTGTCAACTGCACGCATTAAGGAATGGGTCTCCAGTCTGGGAAGTTGCTCTTCCTCTTATCCTCTGACGGCAGGGCAGTGAGGGCTGCTTCCTCGCCCACAAAGAGAATCACATCTCTTCACTTACCCAGAATCCTCAGGGACCATCCTCTGTGCCAAGTCAGGCTCAATGAATAGTTTTGGAATAAATGAAAGAATGAACTAATGAACAGGTGACACAGAAGGAGATCCATCTGAAATGGTGACTTGGACTTTCAGATGATAGTTCATCAATTTGGTCAAATTCGGCTCTGATCTTCTAAGCTTTTGAGGGTGTTATCTGACCCATCTACTACCTGAGCTAACGGAACATTTTTAACCCAATTGAATTCAGCCTTCCCCAAAGCAAAACAAACAAACCAACCAAAAAAAATACAGCAAACAAAAAGCAGTAAGCATATATGCTCATGCCTCTAAACCCAGCACTTTGTACGCTAAGGCAAGAGGGTCATCACGAGTTTGCGGCAGCATAAGGGTTTCTAAAGTAGCCTGGGCTACAGAGTGAGACCCTGTTTTAACAAAATAAAACAAATAACCCAAAACTTTCTGTATTCTTTTTTTAACCATATAATATGTTCATCAGATTCCAATAGCTCTTAGAAAATGGTAGAATCTTGACTCTATCATTTTGTGACTTTGGGAAAATTACATAATCTCTCTGTAAAATATTAATCATACAGAGGTTCTGTGAGGATGAACTGAGACAGCACATGAAAAGTGCTTTATGCTGGCTGTGGGCCGTCAGGAGGGTGACACCTCAGGCCTGGTGTCGGCTGGAGCACCGTCTTCTGAAGTCTGATCATGGCAGCTCACAGGTTAGAGGGTGCTTCCTTCTTGTGTAACAGGGATAACAATATTGTTTATTCTTCCTTCCTCAAACAATTTTTAATGAAATGATACAACAGCTGCAAAACTGTTTTATAAAATGGGTTTAAAAAAAGATCTTTAAAGTTTTTTTATACTATACAACCTGAAGCCTGCATATGTCTTCAGGAATGCTCATCAAAGTGGACACTGATAGATACCTTTTCCCAAAGCCGATTGATGCTATTGAACTGAGTAGAATTAAGGTAATCAGTAGGCTGTCCAGTGGAAACCTCTTCATGGTCAAGGATTTAGGGAAGGTTGTAGGGTAAAGGGCTAAAGGGAGAGAAGGAATACAATGTTATTTCTAGGCTTCCGGATATATTATATATTATATATTATATTATATATTATATATTATATATTATATTATATATTATATATTATATATATATATTATATATATAATATATATATTCATAT
Source organism: Rhizomys pruinosus (assembly GCA_009823505.1). Lineage (NCBI taxonomy): Eukaryota > Metazoa > Chordata > Mammalia > Rodentia > Spalacidae > Rhizomys > Rhizomys pruinosus. The sequence continues at coordinate 6,659,379 of VZQC01005840.1, forward strand.
TATATATATATATATGAAGCTGAAAATCAGCAAGTAGGAAAAAGAGAAGATATAATGTCCACCTTTTTGTTAGTCTTAGCTTTATTTCCTTTTGCAGTGAAAAAAAAACACCCTGATGATAATCAACTTGGGAGAGAGAGTTTAATTTATAGCTCATAATTCCACAAGCCATCGTATCAAGGAAGGCAAGGCAGCAGGAGCTAATAACAACCAGTCGAATCACATCCATAGTCAAGAGCAGGGAGAATGAATGCATCTGTGCTTACTTCTTAACTGACTTTCTGTACTCTTCTGAAATTCAGGACCCAAATCCAGGAAATGGTGCTGACCACATAAGCAGGGTCTTTCTACATCAACTATCATAATTATACAGTCCCTCACAGACATGTCCACAGGTCCACCTGATCTAGACAACCACTCATTCACACTCTCTTTCCAGGTAATTCTAGATTGTGTCAGGTTGACAATTGAAACTAACCATCATGTCTTCAGAAATGCGATGCGATGCCTACCATATTCCTGTCTTTTCTTTGTGACCAAATGAGATTGCTGTCAGAATATATTATTGTCCCCAATAGTATCAGAGTGAGTCTATGGACAGTGCATGAAAATTTCAAGAAAATTAATTTAAGATCCATAAAAAAGATGTGTGACAGCTGGTAAAACAGTTCTCATGCTTCAAATTACAAAGATTTGGATTTTAAGCATCTGATTTTTCCCTATCTTTCCAGCAGTAGACAACCTTGGACATGTGTAATGTAATGGGAACGCAGGAGCACAGCACTAACCAATCAAAAATGGAAGAAAAGAAAAATAGGAGAAAGTGGAATGGGCAAGGATCTGCCACTGATCCACCCAGCTTTGAAATGAAAACTGGAATAAGAATAGAAAGAAAGTAAAACATGGATATCTTAGTGTCTTCTTAAGACTTTGTCCTGTTTCCTTTAGGAGGAAAGATTAATTCAGATTTTTCTCATTCCCAGAATCTTATTCTCGATTCTCTTTTCAGGAGTTGTCCAATTTTGGCAAAGATGCTACTCAAGGAAAACAAGTGTTTCTATTAGAATTAAACTTTTTTTTTTTTAAAGAAGTCTCCCGGGGGCTGGAGAGATGGCCTAGTGGTTAAGAATGCCAACTGCTCTTGCAGAGGACTGGGGTTTGATCCCCAGCACCCACAAGGCTGCCGAAAGCCTTCTTTAACTCCAGTTCCAGGGAAATCTGACGCCCTCTTCTGATCTCCACAGCATTGCACAACACGGGTGCACAAACCTACATGCAGACAGTACATTCATACACATACAAAACAAAAAAAATTTTTTTTAAAAGAAAAGAAAAGAAGTCTCCCAATCCCCCATATTCTGTTGAACTCAAATGCTCTGAATCAACACAGGAATTGAATTTGTCTCCACACGTTTGTATCAAATGGTCCAGAAAGAAATAACTTACAGAGCTGAGTATGTACTATCTTTCCAGGGAATGAGGAGTTCAGGGGTCCATGTGTGCACCAAGTCTTTATTGCTCTGTGCTATCATTTCATTCTGTCTCTCTCTTGAATTTCACTTGACCTGTCTTTCTAGGTCAATAATTATTTATTCTAATGAGTTCACCCACCTGTTCAAGATGTTCAAAACTGTTAATGTTAAACAACACATTTCTCAGTTCTGGAATATCCATTTGACTGTCACAGTTCTTGAAGTCTTACATCTCCTGTGTTTTGTCCATCATTGTCCCTTTCTTTCTTATGTTAATCATAGTTACTTTTAAGTCTTTATTAAAAGTTGTAATAAACAACTCATCCTTGGGATTTTTTTTACTTCTTTTAACCCATGATTTTAATCATTTCTTCTTCATTTATCACACGCCTTGCACTATTTAAAATACTGAATACTATGAATGAAAAATTGCGAAGCTCTGGATATTCCTCTGTGAGTGGATTAAGTTATCTTCTGGAAGTCAGAGAACAGTACTTATAGGTAAATTTGGTCCTTTATAGGCCTTGGTTCAAGGTCAATTAAGGCTTGTTGATTTACATTTTCCTAGGTCATGGTCCCTACTCCTGCAAGTTGCAAATATGGTCTCTGATCAGCTATTTGACAATCCAGATAATATCCTGTGTTCTGTATTCTTGCCCTAAGAAATCTATCTATGTTCAAAATCCCTTTCTAATAAAAGAAGAGAAAGGGAATAAAAAATCTGGATAGTTACTGCTCATGGTGGTGCACACCTTTAATCCCAGCACTTGAGAGGCAGAGGCAGGTGGGTCTTTGTGAGTGTGAGGCTAGCCTGGCCTACAAGTTCCCTGCAGCCATGTCTGCACAGGCACCATTGTTAGAAACTTCAAAGCATAAGATCCCAAAGATGTTTTGCAGCTCTTTATATCTATGTTTCTATGCCTATATTTAACTAGATGAAGGGAAAGGACTGTCAACATTTTATTATCAGGATGAAGAATGAAACGACATTTATGATACCTACTTTTTGGCAGATGTTCTAACAGAATGCCCAAGACCTTCATTGTGTAATTAGTGAATGTTTAATCCATGTCTTGAACTCATTGGCTGTAAGTTCATAACAATGCAGCACCACATCTGGAAGGACTTCCAAGTTCACTTAAAAATTTTTAGATTGGGAGCTGAAAAGATGGATCAGCGGTTAAGAGCAGCCACATGGTGGCTAACAACCATCCATAACTCCAGTTCCAGGGGATCCGATGTCCTTTTCTGACCTCCATGGGCATTACATGACACCGATATGCTTACATGCATCAAAGCAGTACTCTCATATACATAAAATAAAATAAAAAATATCAAAATATTTTTATAAATTTTAGTATAATCCTAAGTTTCAAAGGAAAATGATTTAATAACTAAGCTAAGAATTAACCTGGGTTGTAGGGGTTCTGCTAAGTGAAGATATTATTTTCCTGTCTCTCTGGGAATGAATTTTCTATGAGCTAGCAGTGCTTATGAGAGACCACTTGAGGTTGTGACACCCTTTCCAGAGTGTGGTTTGGCCCCAGTGTTCTTTTTTTTAGTGTATTTTTTATTTTTTATTTTTTTAATAATGGGTCATAAGTAATGAATACAGGCATCCTTCATGTAAAACCAATTTGCAAGTAGCTATGCCCAAACTTATACAACCCGAGGCCCCCATTTTCCAGCTGGGGGGGCTTATATGTACTATCATGTTGATCAAATAAGAGTCCAGTCTATGTTTCTGTAGTTTCTTAGTTCACCCCAATCGCAGCCCTTACATTCTACCATGCTCCCTTTTCTGCAGATTGTTCCCTAGTCTTTAGAAAAAGGACACAAGTGGGTGAGAAGCCAAACAGCCTACTTTCTTTGGAGATGTCGTTTTGGACTCTGATCAGTTCAGGCTGTTTTCTTTCATGGGTTGGCAGTTTATCCTGGATAACCTTTTACTCCTACTGATGAAGCACAGGCAATTAGATATACAGGCATTACAGTACTAATTATTATGGTAGGTTACATTGGTATAGATACAGATGTTTGGATGGTATGCTAATCCATGGGCTATAGCTTTTCTGTAAAAGCTGACAAGGTCTTACTGTGGCTTATAACATCTCCTAACCACTAGAGGGCGTTAGCTTGTGGTATCAGCCCTTAATTATTCCTCCAAGGAGAGAACTAATAGCCAATTAGATTTGGGATATACAGACATTTGGCTGCCACTGCTGCACAGTATTTCCAGGCAGGTAAGGTGTAGCTGATGCTGATGGAGGAGTCTTACTTGACTCAAGGAGACCAGTATTTGCTTTGTTGATTTAGTGGCCTTTGGTAACACTCTCTGGCATTCCAGAGGCCAACTGTACACTTGCATATGTGGTCTCGATATATCTTTCCCATGCTTACACCAGGTCTTCAACAGCAGGGCCTTACCACCTCTCTTCTTGCAGGTTTCCCAGTTTTCTGGCAAAAAGCCTTTATCTTTTTGGTGCTTGGATCCCCTAGCCAACATCTCCTTGGCTGAATAATCCATTTCTGATAACACAGCTCTCCTGTATTAATATATTTTACTCAATTGCCCAGCTTATATAGACTTTAGTATTATATTTGGCTCTGAATAGAGAATTATCCTTTTACAGTTCCCATGACTATCAGTCAATTAAAGAAGGCAACTATATCACGTTTATAAGAGATTACCTCTATAACAGTCAGCTGTAATTTACATTTAGGGAATGACTTCATTACCATCATGTTTTTCTTTGTTCTATGAGAGGGAGGTAAGAAAGTCTCTTTTATTAAAACTTTGTGGCACCTGAAAGGTAAGGTTCATTAGGACACATCATAAATAGTTGTTACAATTAAGATCCACAGAGATGTTTGATGCCTGTAGCACACTGAGGCTTTTATTCCTTTTAATGTTTAGCTGGGCCAACTTTTCTGCATTAAATTTACTCAAGCTGTTTATCATTTACTGTACATTGTTAATTTGGGAAGCTAACTTAATTCCTTTAGTTAAATTATCCTACAGGTAGAAGAAAATGTTACAAGTTGATACTGTACAACATAAACATTGTAGAGAATACTTGTATCCATTAACCCCAAAGTTGTTGTTATACAAATTATAAGTGAAGCAGATGTGGACTATAATTTATATTTCCAATTAGCTTAAATGTATTACATTTTTTATTAAAACCTTTTAACCAATGTTGTTTAACATAGACTTCTTTACTTTTACTAAGACCTAGAATACCATATAATATGTAGACAAAGTTTGGACAAATTTGGATACCTGTTAAACTCACATCAATTAACTATACCTTAATCTAATGTAGACCTGTGTCCCCCTTCCAACCCTCCCACCCCACCAGATTTGGCATTTTAGTCAGTTCTTGTTGCAGTCTTTCTGTTGTTGTTGTTGTTCTTTCCAATGTGCATCACTCCCCACATGGAATATTTACAACTTGGTTATTGGTGCTAGCATCCACAGATCAGGGATACCATTCATCGTTTGTTTTTCTGGGACTGTGTTACTTCATTTAAGATAATTTCTTCCATTTCCATCCATTTACCTGCAAATTTCATGATGTCATCTTTCTTTACCACTGCATAGAACTCAGCAGCTGCTCAGGAAATAAGGTCAACAATTGACAAGTGGGAACTTATTAAACTCAAAAGTTTCTGTACAGCAAAAGAAATAGGGAAGTGAAGAGAAAACCCACAGAGTGGGAGGAAACCTTCACTGCTGATACATCTGACAGAGCATTAACCTCCAGAAATATAAACTATTCAAAAAGCAAAGAAGTAAGAAAACAAATGACTCACTCAAAAGGGAGTAAAGAGCTGAGCAGAGACTTCACAAGCAAGGAAATAGAGATGGCTGAGAAACATCTTAAAAAGTGTTCAACATCTCTAATAATTAAGGAAATACAAATTAAAACCACTTTAAGATACCATCTCACCCTGATAAGGCTGGCAAGGATCAAGAAAACAAATGATACTAAATGCTGGAGAAGGTGTGTGGAAAGGGGAACACTCATCCACTGCTGGAGGGAATGCAAACTTGTACAACCACTATGGAAAGCAGTATAGAGAACCCTTAAAATTCTCAAAATGAGCATACCACCAGACCCAGCCATACCACTGCTCGGAATATATCCACCAGACTCTTCATACCACAGAGATACATGTACAGCCATGTTCATTGCAGCTCTCTTCACAATAGCGAAGAGCTGGAACCAACCAAATGCCCCTCAACTGACGAGTGGATAGAGGAAATGTGGTACATCTACACAATGGAATTCTTTTTTTTTTTTTGTGTGTGTGTGTGTGTGTTTTAGTTTCCTACAGTAACCTTGATAACCTTTAATCTCTAATAATATCAACTACAAAAAAACCCCACAATATCCTTGCTGGAAAGATGTCTCAGTGGTTAAAAGTACTCGCCAGTCTTGCAGAGAACCTCAGTTCTAGCCCCCCACATGGGGACTCACAATAGACTATACCTACAGATAGATCCAGTGGATTCAATGTCTCCTCTTGCTTCTGCAGGCACCAAGCATGCATGCAGTGCACTTACATACATGCATATAAGTATTCATACCATAAAATAAAATATTTTAATAACAAAAAGTCTGTAACATTTCAGGGCACCTGACTATGTACATCAACAGTACATTTCCTTTAATTCTCATAATAACCCCAAATGTAAGTTCTTCTGCATTCTTCTTATCCAAGAAAGGCACCAGATAACACAAGTGCTCACAGCAGCAATCAGCAGAACAAGCCTCCCTAGAGGTCAGACTCCAGTGCCCAGGAAAGACTGTGCCCAGTGCTGTGACCAATTTCTAAGCCAATTAATGTGGTGGGAATCAGATCAATCAAGCTGATGAAAGTTACTAAACAGAACAACAAGTTAGAATTCAACTTGTTTTATTCCATTTATTTTAATTTCATTCAGAGTATATTTCTCTACAGTAAATAAGATGAGACAATAAAAAAGAAGGAAAATAAAGGGGAAGTGGAAAAAGAAGGAAAAAAATGGAAACTGGAGAGAGGAAGGAAGGAAAGGGGAAGGGAAGAATGGAAAGAATGAATGCGGGAAGGAAAATGTGATGGGAGGGGATGGGAAGATTTAAGAAAACAAGAGTAGAGAAAATCTAATAAAAGCAACAGAGCAGAAACCAGGAGACCCGCACTCAGCACCAGTTCTGCATGAAACAGCTAAATGGCTTTGTACATGTCTTTAAATATGACTTCTAAGACTTAAAGGAAAAGAAAATCCTATTTTTATGTATAAAAACTCAAAACAGCTTTAAGAAATTATGTAAATTGCATATTAATCATCAAGTACAGGTATGATTGATTATATCAGAAATAACTGCTAATAACAGCAAGGTTTTAATTTCTACTCTACTGTCCTAAGCCAAGAGCTAAGAAAAATATTATAAGACAGTTTAGAGGTAGTTTCCTTGTTCTTAGGACTTTCCTGCAGATAGGAGCAGAACTGGCTGGTACTTCCTGCATGACCCTATCTTCCCTTGCTCTGCAGCTTCCTGCAGATGAACCACAACAAAGAAACTATAGAGGCCAAATTTAGAAGACAGAGTGATTAGAAAGAGCAGTGAGGTCAGGGGTGACAGCTCATGCCTAAAACCCAAGCATTTCAGAAGCTAAGGGAAGATAATTACAAATGTGAAGCCAGCCTAGGCTATGTTGCAAGACTTCCAGGGTAGCAAATAGCATCCACCAAGAAAATTCTTCCCCCCAAAATGCCATTTCATTGCATTTATTTTATAGGACAAAGCCTTGTGTCTTGTTTTTAAAAATGAAAGAAATTGAAATTCAAAAGGGTTTATTTTTGCTCTGCTTATGCCCAATAAATATGTAGTTTGCAGTAAGTGGAGATGCAAAGGGCAAGGACTGGTCAGCACAGGATAATGCCTAAATCTTTACAGGTATTCTGTCTATCATCTATCTATCTATCTATCTATCTATCTATCTATCTATCTATCTTCTCCCTGCCCCCGTGTGTGTGTGTGTGTGTGTGTGTGTGTGTGTGTGTGTATGGAGGGCAGAAGTCAGTTGGCAGGTGTCAGTTCTCTCCTTTGGGGCTCAAACTCAGGTCACCAGCCTTGGCAGCAAGTGCCTTTACCCACTGAGCCATATTGCTACCCCCCCCGCAATAATTTTCATGGTAGTAAATAATTTTCATTTGAAGAGCCCTGGCTTGGGAAATCCTTTGGGGCATAGGTGCTGCTACCTCCTCAGCCCTNTTTTTTTTGAGAAGAGTCTCTCACTGAACTTGGAGCTCACCACTTCATTTAGAAAGGCAACCACAAGCCCTCGGATCTGCCTGTCTCCTCCTGACGCTGTCTTACAGATCTGCCTAGCTATGTAGGAGAGTACTAGGGATCCAAACTCCATCCCTGTTCCTTTCTTTCTTATGTCAATAAGAGCAGGAAGCCATATTTCATCAATTACTACTCCATTCTATTGCCTGAAACCAAAGTTCACCATGTTACTTTCAAATAAATTCTTATTTCTAAATTAGCTGAAGGTATGTTCAGAGTGGAAAGTCCAAGAACTTGAGGTGCAGCTCAGTGGCAGACACCTGCTAGTATTCTCAAGATTTTGGTTCCATCCCCAGCATAGCAAGAAGCCAAACACTTTTATTAAAATAGAAAATATATTACTTTTCCATTTGCACTTGCCTATATAACATCACCTGCTAACATCTGTAAATGAAGAACTTTTATATAACCTTTGAGATTAACACAGTCTTAACAAATCATCCCAATAAAATGTGGGTTAGAAATACTCCTGGTGGCAAGGAGGGTGTCTGGTGCTCAGGCTTGCTGCCCTCCCAGGATATCTGCCACCCACCGCTGGAACCATAGAGAAGAACTGTGTGTGTAGATAAACGGACAGACAGCAGCAAACACACTTGGTGGCCAGGTGGGGTCTGGCATGAGGGCCAAAGGAGTAACACCCCACCACTACCACCACCACCACCACTCCCCACCCCTGCACTCAAGCTAGTGGTACAGTGGTGGAGAGGATAAGCTGTTGTTACTGTGGTTTGCTGTTGCTGGGAAGATCCAGCAGTGTCAGTGATTCTAGGCTGCACAGCCAAAGCTGAAGAAGAAACCAGCAGGAAGCAAACTGAGTGGCCAACCAGTCCTCCATATTAACATTTGAGATTAGCCACAGAAGCCAAACAAACAAACAAAGGGCTAAAAGAAAGCAAATCCACATGGCAAAGACACAACAGAAAAATAAAAATATGGGAAAAGCTCATAATAAATCCCCATCGAACTCAACCAGTCCTGTAGAAGATCCCAACAATGAGATCTCCCTGGAAGGAAACCAAGACACCAACCTTAGAAGAACAATTGTATGTCTTCTTCTGACCTCCATTGGCATTGCATGACATAGGTGCACCTACATACATGCAAGCAATACACTCACACACATAAAATAAAAATAATAAAATGTTTATAAAATAAAAAATAATAAAAAACGGGAAAAAAGAAGAACAATTGTAGACATATTCAAAGAATATAAAGAACAAATCAGAGAACTGAAGTGAGAGAACGAAAAACTCGTGAAGGAACTCGAAGGAAAGAATGATAAACTCCAGAAAGAACTAACAGGAGAGAATGACAAACTCCAAAAAGAACTAGAGGAAGAGAAATACAAGTGCTGAAAAGAACTAACGGGAGAGAATGACAAACTCCAGAAGGAAGTGGAAACAGTGAAAAGATCTCAGGCTGAAAGAAAAACAGAAACTGACCAGCGAAGCAAGGAGCTACAAGAAGAGAATGAAAAGCTCCAAAAGGAAGGAAATACAGAAGAAATCACAGGATGAAATGAAAAAGGAAATTGAATATTCATCCAATCAGCAGGAAAGGGTGTGAAAAAGCTTCAGAAGCAGAATGTATGAAGGAGCAAAAAGAATATCAGACCTGTGCTATCAGCAGGATAACACAGTGCAGCTAGAAACCTCAAGTAACAACCAAGAAATGTGGGATACCATAAAAGACCAAACCTCTGCATCATAGAGATAGAGGAAGGAGAAGAACCACAAGAGAACAGTATCAATCAGATCTTCAACAGAATAATAGAAGAAAATTTCCCCAAACTGAAAAAAGACAAACCCATACAAATACAAGAAGCACATAGAACACCAAATAGACAAGACCAGAAAAGAAATTCCCCAGGCCATATCATAGCTAAAACACTAGATGCTTGAGGGCTGGAGAGATGGCTCAATGGTTAAGAGCACTGACTGCTCTTGCAGAGGACCCTGGTTCGATTCCCAGAACCCACATGGAGGCTAAGAACCATCTTTAACTCCAGTTCCAGGGGAATCTGACTCCCTCTGCTGATCTCTGCAGCATTGCATGACACAGGTGCACCAACCTACATGCAGACAGTACACTCATACACATAAAAAATAAAAAATAAGTAAAAAAAAAAACCACTAGATGCTCAAAACAAGGACAAAATACTGAAAGCCATAAGAGAAAAACAAGTTACATATAAGGGGGAACCCATCAGAATCACAACTGAATTCTCAGTGAAAACTACGAAAGCCAGAACATGGATCAAAGTATTCCCAGTGCTAAATGACTTTAGATGCCAACCCAGATTACTATACCCGCAAAAATGTCAATCATAGTTGAAGGAGAAAGAAAAATCTTTCATGACATAAACAAAATGAAAGAACACATGTCAAAAAAAAAAAAAACCCAACACTTCAGAAAATACTCAAAGCAATCCAAAGAACAGAGGAAAGGAGCAACTACCTTTAAGCAACCCAAGAGAGAAATTAACAAAAGCATAAAATAGTAAATAAATACCTACACCAAGAATGCAAATGAAAAATAAGTTGAAAGGAAACAACACACATCTCTCAATAATAACCTTAAATATTAATGGTCTAAACTCCCAATCAAAAGACATAGACTGGGAGAATGGATAGGAAACAGAACCCATCTATATGCTATCTACAAGAAACTCATCTCACTCTCAAGGACAGACACAACTTTAGAGTGAAAGGATTGAAAAAAATATACCAAGCAATGGTACCAAAAAGCAAGGAGGAGTGGTTATTCTAATATCAGACAAAATAGACCTCAGAACAAAATTAATCAGAAAAGACAAAGAAGACCATTATGTCCTTATCAATGGAACAATTAACCAGGAAGATTACACAATCTTAAATGTTTATGCACCAAACTCTGGTGCATTGAATTTTATAAACACAATCCTTCAGGACCTCAAGAAACAGATTAATCCCAGCACACTAACAGTGGGGTACTTCAATACCCCACTGAGTCCCTTGGATAGGTCAACTGGACAAAAAGTCAACTGACACATCAGAACTGAACAATACAATACACCAAATGGACCTCACAGATATCTACAAAATATTCCACCCAAACACCAGAGAATATACTTTCTACTCAGCACCCCATGGAACATTCTCCAAAATCGACCACATACTGGGACACAAAAGAAATCTCAACAAATACAAAAGGATTGAAATTATTCCATGCATTCTATCAGACCACAGTGCAATAAAACTCAATATTAACACCAGGATAAGCCCTCCTAACTATAAGAACACATGGAGAAATTGAAGCATTCCTGTAACTAAATAAAAATGACAATAAAACACAACAAAACTTGTGAGACATATTAAAGTCAGTCCTAACAGGGAAATGTATAGCCCTAAATGCCCACAATAAAAAAACAGAAAGAGGTTGGGCCTGGTGATTCATGCCTTTAATCCTAGCACTTGGGAGGCAGAGGCAGGCGGATCTTTTTGAGTTCAAGGCCAGCCTGGTCTACAGAGCCAGTTCCCGGACAGCTGGGGCTAAAGGGAGACCCTGTCTCGAAAAAAAAAAAAAAAAAAAAACAGATTCCCTACAGTGAAGGAGTAAGAGTAGCCGGGATGGAACACTGCTGCACCCCCAGCCTGAGCTCTGTGGTCTACTCTTGCAGCTTGTTCTCTTATCACATGTTTATCCTTTCCACTTTATGCCTAAGGAAACTTGAGGCATAAATAAGAAACTGTTGGAAATTAAATCCATGAAGCCTGCCTCCAGCCACAACCTTAACCACAGACTGCACCCCTCGATCCCACATCCCCTAACCCTGCATGCACGTTCTGTCACCTCCTTCAAGGCTCCCAAGGTCTCATATGGCCTTTTCCTTTGCTTTCCCCCTGAATCTCCCCAAACCCAGGAACATGAACAGAAAGGAGATGAGGGGTTGTGGTTGGGGTTGGCACTTTGAGACCAGTGTCACTGCTTTCCTTTTTAACTTTTTTAAAACTCAAGTTTTGAACTTCAGTAAGCAGAAATCATTGCCTGGATCAGTAGAGCTAGAAACCAGGAAATAGAGAGAGAACCTTTAGAATGATACTGCTGCAAGCCATTTGTCTCTGTGAAAGACGGACATCCAGTTAATAACATCGAGACCTTGGAGCCACTGAGCACATTTCCCTGAAGACTAAATACACTCACTCTGAGCTTCAGAATTAGCAGTGTAGTGCCTTGACTGTAGCTTTGGAATAATGGAGGCTCAGACTATTGTAACATGTACTGTACCCAAGTAAACTGTACCGATTAAAAAGGACTGTTTCCAGCCGGGTGTGGTGGCACACGCCTTTAATCCTAGCACTTGGGAGGCAGAGGCAGGCAGATCTTTATGAGTTCAAGGCCAGCCTGGCCTACAGAGTGAGTTCCAGGACAGCTGGGGCTACAGGGAGACCCTGTCTCGTGGGAGGCTTTTTATTACACATTTTTCAATTTCCTCAAGTATTTTTTAATTTAATTTTTATTGATGCTTTAGTGCATTTCATACATTTTTCAATCAGTCAGGCTTATTCCCTTTCCCTCCCTCCACCCCCACCCATCCCCAACATGCATTTCTGCCAACCGTCCTGCATGTTTCTCTCAGATTTTTTTCATTTTTAGCTATAAGGATAATCCATGACAGTACAAGCATCCTTCATGCAACTTATCTGGCAGGCTGTTGTGCCCAAACACCTACAGCCCCACCAATTCCAGTGGGGGTGACAGGTTATTTGTTCAATCAAGATCAATAGTTGTCCAGTCTATATTGCTGTTAGTTTCACCATTCACCCCAATCGGCAGCCCTTACATTCTACCAACGCCCCCTCTTCCGCAGGTCTGTTCCCTTAGGCTTAGAAAATGGGCACAGGTATTTCCTCAAGTATTATGAGTCTGTTTTATCATCGATCTCTTCTTGGTTAAAAGCTTTGGCAAATCCCACAAGGATTTCCAGATATTCATCCATTTGTGTTAGGTTTTCAAATTTATTAAGAACTCTTGATTCTCGTAATTTTGTCTGGATCTTTTCTCTGCTTGTTGTGATGTTTCTCCTTCATCACAAAATACTATTGATTTGAATTGCTCTTTCTTTTCTTTGGTAGCTGGCTAAGATCTGTCTATTTTGTTATCTTTTCAAAAACCAGCTTTTGGATGTATTTATTTATTTTTTTGTATTGTTTTTTTGGTTTTTTTCACTGATTTCTGCTCTTGATTTTTGTTATTTCCTTTTTGTTGTTTTTACGTTCATTCGTTGTTGTCTCTCTCAAGTGTTTTTAGTTGCTTTGTTAGATTGTTTATTTGTTCTCTTTCTGGGGTTTTTTTTTTGTTGTTTTTTGTTTTTTTTTTTTTTGGGTCTGTTTTAACCAGGGTCTCCCTTTAGCCCCAGCTGTATTGGAACTGGCTCTGTAGACCAGGCTGCCTTGAACTCAAAAAGATCGCGCTGCCTCTGCCTCCAAGTGCTAGGATTAAGGCCGTGCACCACCACGCCCAAACCTCTTTTGTTTTGATGTAGGCATTAAGGGCTATACATTTCCCTCTAAGGACTGACTTTAATGGTCTCACAAGTTTTGTGTGTTTTATTGTCATTTATTTATTACAGGAATGCTTCAAATTTCTCCATGTTTCTTTATAGTTAGTAGGCTTATCCTGGTGTTAATATTAAGTTTTGCATTGTTGGTCTGATAGAATGCATGGAATAATTTCAATCCTTTGTATTTGTTGGAGATTTCTTGTGTCCCAGTATTTGGGTCGATTTTGGAGAATGGTTCATGGGGTGCTGAGTAGAAAGTATATTCTCTGGTGTGAGTTGGATATTTTGTAGATGTCTGTGAGGTCCTATTGGTGTATTGTATTGTTCAAATCTGATGTGTCAGTGACTTTTGTCTACTTGACCTATCCAAGGGACTCATTGGGATATTGAAGTAACCCACTTTTAGTGTGCTTGGATTAATCTGTTTCTTGAGCGTCCTTGAAGGATTGTGTTTATAAAGTTAGATGCACCAAGAGTTTGGTGCATTAAACATTTAAGATTGTGTAATCTTTCCTGGTTAAATTGTTTCCATGATAAGGACATAATGGTCTTCTTTGTCTTTTCTGATAATTTGTTTCTGAGGTCTATTTGTCTGATACGAATAACCACTCCTCCTTGCTTTTTGGTACCATTGTTTGGAATATTTTTCAATCCTTTCACTCTAAAGTTGTGTCTGTCCTTGAGGGTGGGTTGGGTTTCTTGTAGACAGCGAATAGATGGGTTCTGTTTCCTTATCCATTCTCCCAGTCTATTGTCTTTTTGATTTGGGGAGTTTAGACCATTAATATTTAAGTTATTATTAGAATGTGTGTTGTTTCCTTTTCATTTATTATTTTTTTCATTTGCATTTCTTGGTGTAGGTATTTATTTACGATTTTTATTTTATATGTATAATTGTTCTCTCTTGGAGTTGCTTAAGGATAGTTGCTTCCTTTCCTCTGTCCTTTGAATTGCTTTTGAGTATTTTCTGAAGTTTGGTTTTTTTTTTTACATGTGTTCTATAATACATTTGTTTATGTCATGAAAGATTTTTTCTTTCTCCTTCAACTATGATTGACATTTTTGCGGGTATAGTAATCTGGGTTGGCATCAAATCATTTAGCACTGGGATACTTTGATCCATGTTCTGGCTTTCGTAGTTTTTTCACTGAGAATCAGTTGTGATTCTGATGGGTTCCCCCTTATATGTAACTTGTTTTTTCCTTATGGCTTTCAGTATTTTGTCCTTGTTTTGAGCATTCTAGTGGTTTTTTGTTACTTATTTTTTATTTTTTATGTGTATGAGTGTACTGTCTGCATGTAAGGTTGGTGCACTGGTCATGCAATGCCTGGCAGAGATCAGCAGAGGGAGTCAGATCCCCCTGGAACTGGAGTTAAAAGTGGTTTCTTAGCCTCCATGGGGTTCTGGGAATCGAACCAGGGTCCTCTGCAAGAGAGTCAGTGCTGCTTAACCCATTGAGCCATCTCTCCAGCCCTCAAGCATCTGTTTTTAGCTATGATATGGCCTGGGGAATTTCTTTTCTGTCTTGTCCATTTGGTGTTCTATGGCTTCATTGTATTTGTATGGGTTTTTGTCTTTTCAGTTTGGGGGAAATTTTCTTCTATATTCTGTTGAAGATCTAATTGATACTGTTCTCCTGTGGTTCTTCTCCTTCCTCTATCTCTATGAGACGGAGGTTTGGTCTTTATGGTATATCCCACATTTCTTGGTTGTTACACTGAGTTTCTAGCTGCACCGTGTTATCCTGCTGATAGCACAGGTCTGATATTCTTTTTGCTCCTTCATACATTCTGCTTCTTGAAGCTTTTCACACCCTTTTCCTGCTGATTGGCATGAATATTCAATTTCCTTTTTTCATTCTGTGATTTCTTCTGTATTCCTTCTTTGGAAGCTTCTCTTCCTCTGTAGCTCCTTGCTTCCTGGTTGGATAAGTGTACTATTTCCTTTTTAATTTCATCATGGGAACTTTTCAGTGTTTCCACTTCCTTCTGGAGTTGTCATTCTCTCCCGTTAGTTCTTTTCAGCACTTGGTTTCTTCTCTTCCTCTAGTTCTTTTTGGGAGTTTGTCATTCTCTCCTGTTAGTTCTTTCTGGAGTTTATCATTCTTTCCTTCGAGTTCCTTCACGAGTTTTTCACTCTCTCACTT
The DNA here is from genome assembly GCA_009823505.1 of Rhizomys pruinosus. NCBI lineage: Eukaryota > Metazoa > Chordata > Mammalia > Rodentia > Spalacidae > Rhizomys > Rhizomys pruinosus. The sequence continues at coordinate 6,674,884 of VZQC01005840.1, forward strand.
TAGTTCTCGATTGTTCTTTTATATTCTTTGAATATGTCTACAATTTTCTTCTTTTTTCCCGTTTTATTATTTTATTTATAAAACATTTTAATTTTTATTTTATAGTGTGTGAGTGTATTGCTTGCATGTATGTAGGGCACCTATGTCAGCAATGCCAATGAGGTCAGAAGAAGGACATACAATTGTTCTTCTAAGGTTGGTGTCTTTGGTTTCCTCCAGGGAGATCTCATTGTTGGGATTCTTCACAGGACTGGGTTGAGTTCATCGGATTTATTTATGAGCTTTTCCCATATTTTTATTTTTTTCTGTTGTGTCTTTGCCATGTGGATTTGCTTTCTTTTAGCCCGCTTTGTTTGTTTGGCTTCTGTGGCTAATCTTCAAATGTTAATATGGAGGACTGGTTGGCCACTTCAAGTATTGCTTCCTGCGGTTTCTCTTCAGCTTGGCTGTGCAGCCTAAATCACTGACACTGCTGGATCTTCCCAGCAACAGCAAACCACAGTAACAACAGCTTATCCTCTCCACCACTGTACCACTAGCTTGAGTGCAGGGGTGGGGAGTGTGGGGGGTGTGAGGGGTGGGCGTGTTACTCCTTTGGCCTGCCCACCAGACCCCACCTGGCCACCAAGTTTGTTTGCTGCTCTGTACCGTTTATTCTACACCACGTCTTCTCTTGGTTTCCAGGGGGGTGGCAGATATCTGGTGGGCAGCAGCAAGCCTGAACACCAGACACCCACCTGCCACCAGGAGTATTTCTAACCCACATTTTATTGGGATGATTTGTTAAGACTGTGTTAATCTCAAAGGTTATATAAAAGTTCTTCATTTACAGATGTTAGCAGGTGATGTTATATAGGCAAGTGCAAATGGAAAAGTAATATATTTTCTATTTTAATAAAAGTGTTTGGCTTCTTGCTATGCTGGGGATGGAACCAAAATCTTGAGAATACTAGCAGGTGTCTGCCACTGAGCTGCACCTCAAGTTCTTGGACTTTCCACTCTGAACATACCTTCAGCTAATTTAGAAATAAGAATTTATTTGAAAGTAACATGGTGAACTTTGGTTTCAGGCAATAGAATGGAGTAGTAATTGATGAAATATGGCTTCCTTGCTCTATTGACATAGAAAAGAAAGGAACAGGGATGAAGTTTGGATCCCTAGTACTCTCCTACCATAGCTAGGCAGATCTGTAAGACAGCGTCAGGAGGAGACAGGCAGATCCGAGGGCTTGTGGTTGCCTTTCTAAATGAAGTTGCGTGAGTGCCAAGTTCAGTGAGAGACTCTCTCAAAAAAAAAAAAAAAAAAAAAAAAAAGAAGTGGGAAGCTGGCGTGTGGCGCACGCCTTTAATTCCTAGCACTTGGGAGGCAGAGGCAGGCGTTACCTTTGTGAGTTCAAGCCAGCCTGGTCTACAGAGTTTCCAGGACAGCTGGGAGCTACAGGGGAGACCTGTCTCGAAAGACCGAAAAAAAAAAAAAAAAAAAAGGAAGGAAGATACCCAGCATCAACTTTCTGCCTCCATACACACCACACACACACACACACACAACACACACCACACGGGGGCAGGGAGAAGATAGATCGATTAGATAGATAGATAGATAGATAGATAGATAGATGATAGACAAATACCGTAAAGATTTAGGCATTATCCTGTGCTGACCAGTCCTTGCCCTTTGCATCTCCACTTACTGCAAACTACATATTTATTGGGCATAAGCAGAGCAAAAATAAACCCTTTTGATTTTCAATTTCTTTTCATATTTAAAAACCAAACACAAGGCTTGTCCTATCAAATAAATGCAATGAAATTGCATTTTGGGGAAGAATTTTCTTGGTGGATGCTATTTGCTACCCTGGAAGTCTTGCAACATAGCCTAGGCTGGCTTCCACATTTGTAATTATCCCCTTCTTTGAAATGCTTGGGTTTAGGCATGAGCTGTCACCCCTGACCTCACTGCTCTTTCTAATCACTCTGTCTTCTAAATTTGGCCTCTATAGTTTCTTTGTTGTGGTTCATCTGCAGGAAGCTGCAGAGCAAGGGAAGATAGGGTCATGCAGGAAGTACCAGCCAGTTCTGCTCCTATCTGCAGGAAAGTCCTAAGAACAAGGAAACTACCTCTAAACTGTCTTATAATATTTTTCTTAGCTCTTGGCTTAGGACAGTAGAGTAGAAATTAAAACCTTGCTGTTATTAGCAGTTATTTCTGATATAATCAATCATACCTGTACTTGATGATTAATATGCAATTTACATAATTTCTTAAAGCTGTTTTGAGTTTTTATACATAAAAATAGGATTTTCTTTTCCTTTAAGTCTTAGAAGTCATATTTAAAGACATGTACAAAGCCATTTAGCTGTTTCATGCAGAACTGGTGCTGAGTGCGGGTCTCCTGGTTTCTGCTCTGTTGCTTTTATTAGATTTTCTCTACTCTTGTTTCTTAAATCTTCCCACCCCCCCCATCCATTTTCCTTTCCCGCATTCATTTCTTTCATTCTTTCCCTTCCCCTTTCCTTCCTTCCTCTCTCCAGTTTCCATTTTTTTCCTTCTTTTTCCAAATTCTCCCTTTTTTCCTTCTTTTATTGTCTCATCTTATTTACTGTAGAGAAATATACTCTGAATGAAATTAAAATAAATGGAATTAAAACAAGTGGAATTCTAACTGTTGTTCTGTTTAGTAACTTTCATCAGCTTGATTGATCTGATTCCCACCACATTAATTGGCTTAGAAATTGGTCACAGCACTGGGCACAGTCTTCCTGGCACTGGAGTTCTGAACCTCTAGGAGGCTTGTCTGCTTGATTTGCTGCTGTGAGCACTTTGTGTTATCTGGGTGCCTTTCTTGGAAAAGAAGAATGCAGAAGAACTTACATTTGGGGTTATTATGAGAATTAAAGGAAATGTACTGTTGATGTACATAGTCAGGTGCCCTGAAATGTTACAGACTTTTTGTTATTAAAATATTTTATTTTATGGTATGAATACTTATATGCATGTATGTAAGTGCACTTTGCAATGCNTAAAAAAGCCTCCCAACTAAAAAAAAAAAAAAGCCCAGGCCCAGTAGCACTCTATAAAACATTTAAAGAAGTCTTAAAACCATTACTACTCAAACTTTTCAGAAGGAAACAACCAGAGAGAAATATCCCAGATTGCTTCTATGAAGCCAGCATTACTCTAACACCAAAACCAGGCAAAGACACAAACAAGAAAGAAAACTATAGACCCATATTATTAATGAACACAGATGCAAAAATTCTCAACAAAATATTTGCAAACTCATTTACAGATCCATATCAAATAGATCATCCATCATGACCAAGTTGGATTCATACCAGAGATGCAGGGATGGTTAAACATATGTAAATCAATAAATATCATAAAACACATAAATGGACTGAAAGACAAAAATCACATGATCATCTCAATGCAAAAAAAGCTTTCAACAAAATCCAGCATCCCTTCATACTTAAAGTCCTAGAGGGAATTGGACTAGAGGGATCATTCCTCAACGTAATCAAAGCCATATACAAGAAACCCACAGCCAACATCATCCTAAATGGAGAAAAGTTGGAAGCATTTCCCTTAAAGGCAGGAACATGGTGAGGCTGTCCACTATCGCCACTCCTCTTCAAGATAGTGCTTGAAAGGCTTGTTAGGGCAATAAGGAAAGAAAGCAAAATTAAAGGAGTACTAATTGGAAAAGAGGAAGTAAAACTATCCCTTTTTGCAGATGATATGATAGTTTAGCTAAAGGATCCTAAACACTCTACCAGAAAACTCCTAGAAATGATTAAAAGTTTCAGTAAAGTGGCTGGATACAAAATAAACCTAGAAAAATCAGTAGCCTTTCTTTACACCAACAATAAGCAACTGGAGAAGGAATATAAGGAGACATTCCCAATAACAATAACCTAAAAATAAATAAATAAATAAATAAATAAATAGATAAATAAATAAATACCTGGGAATAAACCTAACCACAGACATCAAAGACCTCTACAACAAAAATTTTAAAACCCTGAAGGAGATTGAAAATGACATCAAAAGATGGAAAGATCTCCCATGCTCATGGATTGCAAAAATTAATATAGTAAAAATGTCCATTCTACCAAATTAATATACAGATTTAATGCAATCCCAATCAAAATCCCCATGAGATTTTTCACAGACTTGGAAAAAAGTCCTTAAATTCATATGGAAAAACAAAAGACCTGGAATAGCTAAAGCAACCCTGAGTGAAAAATGCAATACAGGGGTTTTACTTTACCAGACTTCACGCTATATTACAGGGCTATAGTCATAAAGACAGCCTGGTACTGGCACAAATCAGACCCAGTGACCAATGGAACAAAATTGAAGATCCAAACTTGAGCTCATATAAGTTTAGCCACTTCATATTTGACAAAGGGGCAAAAAAAGCTCATTGGAGGAAAGATAGCATCTTCAGCAAATGGTGTTGGCAAAACTGGATCACCATTTGTAGAAGAACAAAATTAAACCCCTACCTCTCACCCTGTACAAAAATCAACTCCAAGTGGATCAAAGATCTCAACCTGAAACCTGAAACCCTGAAGGTGATAGAAGAAAAAGTCGGTAGCAACCTACAACACATAGGCATAGGAAAAGACTTTCTAAATCAACAGCAGCTGTACAGGAAATAAGGACAACAGCTGACAAGTGGGACCTCATCAAACTCAAAATCTTTTGTACAGCTAAAGAAACAGTCAACAAAGTGAAGAAAAAACCCACAGAGTGGGAGGAAACCTTCACCACTGATATATCTGACAGCATTAACATCCAGAACATATAAACTACTTAAAAAACAAAGAAGTAAGAAAACAAATGACCTGCTCAAAAGGTGGAGTAAAGGGATGAACAGAGACTGCACCAGTCAGGAAGCAAAGACAGCTGAGAAAAATCTTAAAAAGTGTTCAACATCATTAATAATCAAGTAAATGCAAATTAAAACCACACTAAGGTATCATCTCACTCCAATAAGACTGGCCAAGATCAAGAACACAAAAGACATCAAATGCTGGAGAGGTTGTGGTTCAACAGTAAAGGTCATGCAGTAAAAAGAAGAGTAATATACGTTACTTTTTTTTTTTTAGGAATATGAATACATATCTTCCACCTCATATATGGTAATTACAATGTGTGTGAATACAGGGGTAGGTCAATTTCTGAAGCCCATTAAGAGATGCAGATTATAAGCACAAGTTCGTTTTGGGTACAAATGAAATATTGAAAAAAATGCTCAGTTTTGCCTTGACCAGCTCTGGGGTTTGTTGTTGTCTATTATTTTACACTCCACAATAGAGGGAAATAATTGCCTTTTTATTTTCTGAGACGTGTTACTTCACTTAGCAAATGGTNGAGAGCCCTGTAGCTGTCCAGCATCATGAAGTTGGGTGATTGACATAAAAAAATGGAAGAACACAAAGTTATCACTTATTGTTTAAAAAAAGAAAAACAAACAAAACAAAACAAAGAAAAAACAGAGAAGACCAGGAAAATTATCAGCAGAATGCCATGATCTGGGATGAGTTGGGAGGGTGGGGGGTGAAGGGAAAGAGAAATATCCTGAACAGAATTGGGAAGATGAATGTATGGAATTACAAAGCATCAATAAAAATGAAAATTGAAAAAAAAAAATAAATGGAAAATAAAAAAGCAAAGAACTAGAAGAAATTAATCGAAACAAAGATACAGAGAATTATAATTAAAAAAACAAAAAGGATATTGGGGAACTTTAAATTGAAAGTTAAACCAAACGAAAATTGCCTGAAATTCGAGAGTCTTCCTTTTAACTTTTACAAACTAATCTAAAACACTAACTGAAAAATTTATATAAAAGTCAAACTTGCACTTCTCACCAAAAGAGCTAGGATATTTCTTTTTTTTAATAATGGGTTTTGAAATAATTTATTTTATTTTATGTTATATTTGTCTGCAATGTATAGAGGGGCATGCAAAACTAAGGTCCACAGAGGACCAAAGAAGGTGTCATGATCCCCTCGTCGGAACTGGATAGTAATGGATGCTTGTTAGTTGCCCCATGTGGGTGCTGGGAACCAACCAATCTACAAAAGAGAGCCAGCTGTTTCTTTTATTTGTCAAGATAACATGTTTCTTTTTTTTTCTTTTTTTGTTCATTTAATTTTTATATTATTCCCAATATATAGAATATATAATATAATATATTAATATATATATATATACCGCCACACCAAACCAAAATTACCAAAAATCAGAAAAATAAACTATAGGGCTAAGTTCTAAAACACCATTTAAGGATTCACATTTTCAACAGTAAAGTGTCATGCAGGTAAAAAGAAAGTATACTTACTTTTTTTTTTTTAGGAATATGAAACATATCTTCCACCTGCATAATGGTAATTACAATGTGTGAATACAAGGGTAGGCAATTCTAAGCCCATTAAGAATCAGATTATCATGCACAAGTTCGTTTTGGGTACAAAATGAAAATATTGAAAAAAAGTGCTCAGTTTGCTTGACCAGCTTGCGGGGATTTGTGTTGTCATTTTTGTTAGATACACTCCACAATAGAGGGAAATCAATTTGACCTTTTTTTTTCTTGGAGACTGTGTTACTTCACTTAGCAATGGTTGTGTCCCATCCATTTACCTGCAAATTTCTCATCGGATGTCATCTTCTCTTTTTACCCACTGCATAAAACTCCATTGTGTATAGGTAGATTTTACCACAATTTGTTATCCAGTCATCAGCTAGGGGCATTTGGGTTGGTGGTGTGGGTTCCAGCTGTTTGCGCTTATGTTGAGAGAGACTGCACTGCAATAAACCAGTAGTGTGGCATGTATTCTTTTGTTGTTTAGACTAGGAAATGAGTCTTGGCGGTATAATAGTATATACACAGTCGGAAATGGCGTAATGCTGGTGCAGGGCGGTAAGCTCAATTTTGATGGTCTTTAAGGTCTCCACCACTGCTTTCCACAGTGGTACGAGTTTACATTCCCACTATTAGTGGATGAGTGTTCCTTTCTGTTAATATGTGAATCTCTGAATGTATTTTGGAATTAACCTATAGTTTATTTTCAGATTTGGCTTTTTTGATGCATATATATATATATTGGAATAATATAAAATTAAATGGAACAAAAAAGAAAAAAAAAAGAAAAATGTTATCTTGAAAAATAAAAGAACACTGGCTTCTCTTGTAGACCTGAGTTTGGTTCCCAGCACCCACATGGCAACTAACAAGCATCCATTACTCCAGTTCCAGGGGATCAGACACCTTCTTTTGTCCTCTGTGGACATTAGTTGCATGCACCTATATACATGCAGACAAAATATTAAATAAATAAATAAATATTTCAAAACCCTTTTAAAAAAAAGAAATATTCCTAGCTTCTTTTGTGAGAAGTGCAAGTTTGACTTTATATATATTTTTCAGTTAGTGTTTTAGATTAGTGTAAAGTTAAAAGAGAAAGACCTCGAATTTCAGGCAATTTTCAGTTTGGTTTACTTTCAATTTAAAGTTCCCCAAATCCTTTTGTTTTTTATGTACTCAATAAATACTGACCTGTACTGCTGTATTCATTAATCTTCTACCTATATTCTTCCATTTTTTTTCAATTTTCATTTTTATTGATGCTTTGTTTATTTCATACATCATCTTCCAATTCAGTTCAGGCATATATCCCTTTCCCTTCCCCCCACCCCACCCCAACCCATCCCAGATCATGCATTCTGCTGTAACTTTCCTGCGTCTTTCTCTGTTTTTTGTTTTGTTTTGTTTTCTTTTCATTTTTTTAACAATAAGTGATAATTTGTGATTCTTCCATTTTTTTATGTCAATCACCCAACTTCATGATGCTGGACAGCTACAGGGCTCTCTCTCTCTCTCTCTCTCTCTCTCTCTCTCTCTCTCTTTCTCTCTCTCAGCTTTGTACCTGCATGTGCATGGTCTTGCATTAGTCTATGTGCACCACACAATGCAGGTGCCCATGGAATCCAGAAGGAGTTGGATCCTTTTCCAGGGCATTGTAAGCTGCATGGTGTGGGTACTGGGAACCAAACCCAGGTCCTATGCAAAAGCAGTAAGTAAGCTCTTAGCTTCTCAGCCATCTCAGCCTCACAGGATTCTCTCTTATAATGCTCTCAATGAAAGTGACTCTACTAATCCTATGCCTATGTGAACACATAAAATAAAAGACAAGTTATTAGGGGTCAGCAAGATGGTTCAGTGAGTACAAGCACTTGCCCTACAAAACCTGATAACGAGAGTTTGATCCAGGACTCCATCCACATTAAAAAAAGACCAAGTGGGATAGATGTGGTGGTGCTCGTCTGTAATCTCAGCACTCCTATGGCAAGATAAACAGTGGCCTAAGACCAGCAGTCTGAAGTGTGCAGTGTGGCAGTAGCAATGAGAGAGATCTTGCCTCAAAAGCAAGGTGGAGGGAGAGAACCAACTTCTGAAAAGTTCTTTACATGGACGCTTTAAAGGCATGTGTGCCACTACACACCCACACATCATACATATGCACGTATACACACATTAATAATGATGAAGCTTTAAAACATTTCAAAAGTAAGGACAAGCTACTTACCTAAATGATTCTACTGATACCAAGAACAATGTAGCTCAGAGTTATCTTGCTATTTTTACCTGAGGTGCGGTAAACTTAGATCTGTAAAGGTGGCTTACTGCATATGCAAAGACCTGCTCAAATAGCACCTTCTAACTCTTCAAGAGTTAATTGTGGTAAGACAGTGCTACATGTTAGAGAAAAGGAGCATTATGTCTCTGGTAAATTAAATTCAGGTCAACACTTCTACTACTATTTAAAGCACAATGATAAAGACATGGAGAAAATAAAGACAAGATCAAATTTGGCCTAAGGAGTTTCTAAGGAAAATATGTACACTTCATAAAACTTCCTCATGAGACAAAAGCCTGCTTTCACTGTTACTAGTCTTGCCTATCATATTCTGAGGATTAAATTATGTCATTGATCATACCAACAAACACATGTGAACTGTCTCCGTAGACTTTACTGTGTTTCTTATGAACCATATTCCTAAGGGATTGTTTCTTTGTGTGTGTGTGTCTGTGTGTGTGTGTGTGTGTGCGTGTGTGTGTGTGTGTACATGTGTGTGTGTGTATGCATAGTGCATGAACATGAGTGTAGTGCATGCCATGTACATGTATTCCTCTATCTCCCTCTGTCATTTTGCTTTGAGACAAGGTCCCTCACTGAACTGGAAGTTTCCTTTTTTGAGCTAGGCTGGTTGCCCAGCAGACTCTCAGGATCTACCTATTTCCACCTGCCAATTCTGAGGTAATAAAACATGCATCAATGCTCAGTGTTTTCTGTGAATGTTGGAGATTTGAACTCAGATCCTCATGCTGGCAAAGCAAGCTCTCTTACTCAATGATCCATCACCCCAGTCCCATGTTGATTTTATTTATTATTATTATTATTTGGTCTTTTTCAGACAGGGTCTCCACAAATATCTTGGAATTCACTGTGGAGACCAGGCTGGTCTCAATCTCATAGAGATCTGCCTGCCTCTGCCTTCCAAGTGGATTGGGGATTAAAGGCATGTGCCACCATATCCAGCTTAATTTTTATTACTATTATTTTATGTGTATGAGTGTATTACCTGCATGCATGTATGTGTACCTATGTCATGCAATGCCCACGGAGGCCAGAAGAGGGCATCAAATTTCCTGTAACCACAGATATAGATAGATTTTAACCACCATGTGGGTGCTGGAAATTGAAACCTGGTTCTCTTCAAGAGCAGCTAGTCTTTTTAACTGCTGAGTCATTCTCCAGCCCCCAAAACAATTTTATTTTAACTGAAAAATATTTATACTGTAAAGATAACAATCCATCATTTATTTTGTTCTGAGGGCATAAAAATGTTCTGTTCTTTAAACATTTAAACTACTATTTGTTATTATCTCAAATCTTGAATGAACACCTTGCTTTTGTTAATGTGAATATTTTCATTAAGTTTTTTTTAACTTTTTAATTTTTATTGAGCGCATTTCATAAAACATTTCTTAATCAAATTTAGACTCATTCCTCCATCTATGCCCACCCTTCATGCCCTCCACCCCCACCAGAGGTCATGGATTCAATCATACAGGTTAAGTCCTGTCTTGCACCTTTTTCTCAGTCTTTTGTAACCTTTTCATTGCACAAGTTTACCGTTTTGGTCAGTTCTTTGAATAGGTTTTTCTCTCTTTTTGTTACCTTTGATTTTATATTATCCCAAAATATGCATATATACACTCCACACATAAATCAAAATTACAAAATCTGAAAATAAGCTATAGGTTAATTCCAAAGCACATTTAGAGATTCACACTTTAACAGTAAAGTTGCATGCAGGTAAAAAGAAGTATAACTTTACATTCTTTTTTTTAGAATATGAATATTAATACTCCTACATGATAGAACACAACATAGAATTACATAAGGATAAATTATGAGTGGTTGTAGCATGTATCAATAAAGAAAGAAAAATATTATTTTACAAATATTTTTAACTGTTATTCTTTTTCTTTTTTTTTTTTTTAACCAAAAGATGTCATGTTTTCCCCAAGGAAGTGCTTGAAGGTTCCTCCTTGGCAAACCCAAACAACCATCAATACTGCCCCCGTGCTCCACACTGGGGTCCCTCCCCCCCATGATCACCCAAATGAGGTCCAGCAAGCTTGCTTCCTGTCTTGATCTTCCTACACTGGCCTCCATGACATAGCCTGGGTAGTCCAAGAAAGGCAATCTACACTCTGAAGAGACTGAAATCCCAGGAGCCACTCAGTCTACAAGCTGGATATCTTAGTACTCCCCATCTGGTATTGAAGGTTTGGAGAATTCTCAAGTTTTATATCTGTTTTTTATCTTTATATCAAGTTTTATATCAATTTCTCAGACCTTATTGATTATTTATTTTTGGTTATACTTTCCTTTTGGATGCTTAAGTCCTCACAGTTAGCCCAGATTAACCAAGGGTTTTGTTTTGTCAAGGTCAGTTGAGGATCTGGTCCTCAAGGGTCACTCGAGTTTTTTTTGGGGGGGGGAGGGAGCCCCTAACTCCTTTTGGTTTTTGAACTACCAGTTCCAGCCACTTGAGGACACAGTCAGGTATTGCTAGACCAAGCTTGTCTTTTTGAAGCATGAGCAGACTTTCCTCTTTATAAACTGGACACTGGCTGAAGTCCCATTGGTGGATCTCCAAGACCTCCCTGCACAGGAAGACTGTTGACTCACATTTGCAGAACATTTCAAGAGATGCCCCCATGCATATTTCCCTGAGACTTAGTTGACCTCTGAGGACAAGGAACAAAGTTTTCCTTAGGTCCTCAGCCAAATTGGTATGGGTATTAAGTATGGTCATTAAGCACCTAGAAAGGCTAAGTTACACCAGCCTGATACATCACACCTATCTTCTTCTGTATCTTCGAAAACAAACTGTGTGTTATTTCCATATCATATTTCTTGATTCACTTTTTTCCATTTTAACTTTATGTTACTCTAAAATATGTATACATATCCACCATTATATACCAAAAATCCATAGTCTGAAAATAAATGGTAGGTTAGTTCTAGGACCTGTCTATGGATTCATAATATAAGAGCATGGTTGTGTTCAGATCGTGAGGAATATAGCATTAATGTTGCTCTATTTGCCTTACAACTAGGTACTTGGTGCTAGCATGCACAGATGAGGGATACAATTCATCTTTTGTTTTTCTGGGACTGTTACTTCCATCCATTTACTTCCAAATTTCATATCATCTTTCTTTACCACTGCATAGAACTCCATTGTGTAGATGTACAACACTTTATCCACTCGTCAGTTGAGGAACACTTGGGTTGGTTCCAGCTCTTCGCTATTGTGAAGAGAGCTGCAATAAACATGGCTGTACATGTATTTTGTGGTAGGATGCATCTTGTGGGTATATACCCAGAAGTGGTATGGCTGGATCATGTGGTAGACTCATTCCAAGTCTTTTAAGGGGTCTCCACATTGCCTTCCATAATTGTTGTACAAATTTGCATTCCCACCAGCAGTGGATGAGTGTTCCCCTTTCCCCACAACCTCTCCAGCATTTGGTATCATTTGTTTTTCTGATCCTAGCCAGCCTTATCAGAGTGAGATGTTGTCTTAAAGTGGTTTTGATTTGAATTTCCTTAATTATTAGTGATGTTGAACACTTTTTAAGATGTTTCTCTGCCATCTCTATTTCATCACTTGTGAAGTCTCTGTTCAGCTCTTTACTCCATCTTTTGAGTGAGTCATTTGTTTTCCTACTAGCTTGTTTTTTGAGTAGTTTATGTATTCTGGAAGTTAGTGCTCTGTCAGATGTATCAGCAGTAAAGGTTTCCTCCCACTCTGTGGGTTTTTCTCTTCACTTCCCTGATTATTTCTTTTACTGTACAGAAGCTTTTGAGTTTTATAAGGTCCCACTTGTCAATTGTCAACCTTGTTTCCTGTGCAGGTGTTGTCTGATTTAGAAAGTCTTTTCCTATGCCTATGTCTTGTAGGTTGCTGCCAACTTTTTCTTCTATCACCTTCAGAGTTTTAGGCTTCACATTGAGGTCTTTGATCCATTTGGAGTTGATTTTTGTACAGGGTGAGAGGTAGGGGTTTAATTTTATTCTTCTACAAGTGGTTATCCAGTTTTGCCAACACCATTTGCTGAAGATGCTGTCTTTCCTCCATTTAGTCTTTTTGGTCCCCTTGTCAAGTATGAGGTGGCTGAAATTGTATGTGCTCAAGTTTGGATCTTCAGTTTTGTTCCATCGGTCTATGGGTCTGGTTTTTTTTTGTGTGTGTGTGTGCCAGTACCAGGCTGTTTTTATGACTATAGCCCTGTAGTACAGTTTAAAGTCTGGTATAGTGATCCCCCCTGTATTGCTCTTTTCATTCAGGGTTGCCATGGCTATTCGAGGTCTTTTGTTTGTCCATATGAATTTAAGGATTTTTTCCCAAGCATGTGAAGAAAGTCTTGGAGATTTTAATCGGGATAGCATTAAATCTGTATATTAATTTTGGTAGAATGGACATTTTTAGTATATTAATTTTTTCAATCCATGAGCATGGGAGGTCTTTCCATCTTCTGATGTCATTTTCAATCACCTTCTTCAGGGGTTTATAATTTTTGTTGTAGAGATCTTTGGTGTCTTTGGTTAGGTTTGTTCCTAGGTATTTTATTGCTTTTGAAGCTATTGTGATTGGGAAGGTCTCCTTGTATTCCTTCTTTAGTTGCTTGTTGTTGGTGTAAAGAAAGGCAACTGATTTTTCTACATTAATTTTTTATCCTGACACTTTACTGAAACCCCTAATTGTTTCTAGGAGTTTTCTGGTTGAGTTTTTAGCATCTCTTAGGTAAACTATCATATTGTCTGCAAAGAGGGATAGTTTGATTTCCTATTTTCCAATTAGTACTCCTTTAATTTCCTTTTCTTGCCTTATTGCCCTAGCAAGTGTTTCGAGCACTATATTGAAGAAGAGTGGTGACAGGGGGCAGCCTTGCCAAGTTCCTACCTTTAAGGGGAATCCTTCTAACTTTTGTCCATTTAGGATGATTTGGCTGTGGGTTTCTTGTATATGGCTTTGATTATGTTGAGGAATGGTTCCTCCAATCCAATTCCCTCCAAGACTTTAAGCATGAAGGGATGCTGGATTTTGTCAAAGGCCTTCTCTGAATCAATTGAGATGATCATGTGGTTTTTGTCTTTCAGTCCATTTATGTGTTTTATGATATTAATTGATTTACATATGTTGAACCATCCTTGCATCTCTGGTATGAATCCAACTTGATCATGATGGTTGATCTTTTTGATGTGGGTCTGTATGTGATTTGCAAGTATTTTGTTGAGAATTTTTGCATCTATGTTCATTAATGAGATGGGTCTATAGCTTTCTTTTTGGCTTATATCTTTGCCTGGTTTTGGTATTAGAGTGATGCTGGCTTCATAGAAGGAGTTTGGGAGAATTCCCTATTTGTGTCCTTCTGAACAGTTTGAGTAGCAGTGGTTGTAGGACCTCTTTAAATGTTTTATAGAATTCTGCTGTGAAACCATCTGGACTGGGGCTTTTTTTGTTGTTGTTGGGAGGTTTTTAATTACATCTTCAATTTCATCAAATATTATGGGTTTGTTTAATCTGTCAGTCTCTTCTTGGTTTAGCATTGGTGATTCCCAGGATTTCAAATATTCATCCATTTCTCTTAGGTTTTCAAATTTAGTAGAGTATAGGTTTTTGAAGTATTCCCGTATGATTGCCTGGATCTTTTCGTTGTCTGTTGTGATGTTTCCCCTTTCTTCACAAATTCTATTGATTTGTAGTTGCTCTTTCTTTCTTTTGGTTAAATGGGCTATCTTGTTTATTCTCTCAAAGAACCAGTTTTTGTATTAAAATCTAGTTCTCTAAATAGGTTGCTATAAAAAAGAATAAGGTCACATTATTTGCACAGGTTTAAAAGAAATGATTGTGTTCATTATAGATGTGTGCATTATAGAACTTCCATAATTTCTCTTCCAAGTAATGTTAACCAGGAAAAGGTGTTTTTATTATACAGTCAAACAAAAATATATACTCTATTAGAGCAATGGTTACTGAACAAAAAATTTTCCTGAATTTATCCTTTGCTTTCTACTTTCATGAAACTATAATTTATTGTGATGATTATAAACCTGTGCTTATTTGTTTGTTTTAGGAACCATGTATTTATTACTGTATTGATTTATCAAGAAATAAGTAGGTTTTTAAATTTTTCAGGAAATATTATGCTTTGTTTGTCTTGATATAGCATATTACCTGACAAATACAACAGATCACAATATTCTCACTTTTTTATTTTTGGTCTTTTTGAGGCAGGTTCTCCCTTTAATTCTAGCTGGCCTGGAGCTCACTATGTAGACCAGGCTGGCCTTGAACTCACAGGGATCCACCTGCCTCTGCCTCCCAAGTGCTGGGATTAAAGGTGTGCACCACCACGCCCGGCAATAGTCTCACTTTTGAAAAGGTGTCATAGTATTTGGGAAACCTATGAAGTAGGAAAGGCTGGAAAGGTCTGGTAAGAATTTAGGCTTCTAGGCTGTGAACCACATGTGACTCAAGTTCCAGGGGATCCAACACCCTCTTCCATCCCTGTGGATACCTGCACACTTGTGATGCACATGCAGACTAGCAGACATACACAGACACAGACACACACACACACACACACACACACACACACACACACCAGAATTAAAAGAAATTTTTTTTTTAATTTAAGAATCTTGGCTTTACCACTAATTGGTCTTGTGATATTATCTATACAACTCACTCCTCACATTTGTTAGGAACTAAATTTACAAAGTTGTGAGGTTGGGTAAGGATTTGACTGAACCCTTGTAATTCGTCTTGCACAGGACATCGGTAAATGGCAGCTACTCCATGTTCAGTATCTTTTACCAAAATTCTGGAACCAGACATATTTCAGATATGGGATTTTTATTTTACTTTAGATGTGTGTGATACAAAATGAGATATTTTGGGTGCTCAACCTACATTATCATTTATACATGTGAGGTAACTTTTGCCACCCAACAGGAAAAGCAGTTTCCTGAACCTTACAGGGCTGATGGGAAAGTTGCAGGTTGAATGGAAAGACTAGTGGTCAGAACTGCTGCTGCAGCTCTCCAGATTTGCAGCACTGAAACTCACCTGCCTGTGAAATCTGAAACCACTGATTTCATCTTTTTCATTAACCAGTGTTTGGACTTAATGATATCTGTGGTTCCTACAGTCTGTTGTCTTCACAAACAGTGCATATTGCAAGGGTTTCTGCAGAGTTCCCATAAAAACAGCCGGGCGTGGTGGTGCACGCCTTTAATCCTAGCACTTGGGAGGCAGAGGCAGGTGGATCTTTGTGAGTTCAAGGCCAGCCTGGTCTACAGAGTGAGTTCTAGGACAGCTGGGACTACAGAGAGACCCTGTCTCGAAAAGACCAAAAAAAAAAAATTTTAAGTAAAATAAAAGCCTGTATTCCCAGCACCTGGAGACACAGAGGGGAAAAGGTCTGGAGCCCAATGTTTTCCTTGGATACATAGAAAGTTCCAGACCAACCTGGGCTACACGAGACTCTGTATCCTAAGAATGAAACAAAACAGAGCAAAAATACCTCTCTTTTAAATGTTAGGATAAATATCATGATCCTGCCACTTGAGGCAGGGATGGCAGGATGTGATGGGAATTCTTACTCTTTGAATTTTGGTGGTAGTCTCAAAGTTGTGTCTTCTGTGGTAATAGATGTACTCAAATGATTACTGTATCTTTCTTTTAAAACTTTTTTTTAGATTTTTTAAAATTTATTTTATATGTGTATGAATGTACTGTCTGCATATGTAGGTTTGCACACCCGTGTCGTGCAATGCCACGGAGGTCAGAAGAGGGCGTCGGATTCCCCTGGAACCGGAATTAAAGACGGTTCTCAGCCACCACGTGGGTGCTGGGGGTGGAACCTGGGTCCTCTGCAAGAGCAGTCGGCGCTCTTAACTGCTAGGCCATCTCTCCAGCCCATACTGTATCTTTCTGTATTTATGTAAGAGATTATTGGGAAAAAAAAGTTATTAAAAAAACAAACATCCAAGTCTGGGCGTGGTGGTGCACGCCTTTAATCCTAGTACTTGGGAGGCAGAGGCAGGCAGATCTTTGTGAGTTCAAGGCCAGCCTGGTCTACAGAGTGAGTTCTAGGACAGCTGGGGC
>VZQC01005840.1:6700471-6733268 GCA_009823505.1 Rhizomys pruinosus
TAGATACAATTCCTTATGTAAGAAGCTTTGTGTTCATAAAAACAATTTCTTATGTAAAATGCTATGTTCATGAAGTTGACAAGGTAACATAACATATCATCTTAAAAGTTACTGAAGCATGCGCACTGTGTTCTTCAGCCAGTGCCTTTTGGCCAGAGACCTAGCACCATGGCTGCAGACCAAGCGCCATTTCTCTTCAGCCTGTCACTTCAGGCACTCTTTGTCTCCCACAGTTTCCCCTTTTTGTTTTATACAGGGGAGTGAGTCGTGGAGCTACCACACTCAAGATAGATCACGCACTCAAGATAGACCGTGTCTGTCTTAGGTGTCTCTCCATCTCAAGACTGTCTTACCCGTCATCGGAGTCCTGACTCTAAGTGTCAGGGGCCTGTCTTAGGTTGATCAGTCTAGGATGTGGACTTACCCATCTTTGAGTAGCGGCCATCTAGTTGAGTGAGTCATTTTTTGGCATTTTCTTCATTTTTTAGGGCAAAAGGTTAAACTTTAAGAGCAACCCACGCGCACTGGCCGTTTCCACAGCTCAGCCCATTATAGTCCAGCAGAGCATAAATGACCAGTCCATTGTTTTAGTTGTAGTATATGTAGTATAGTCCATAGTTTTTCCAATTTCAGTATAATGCAGTCTGTAGTTGATTAGTATTGCTTCAAAGCAGTGAATAATCCAGTCCATAGTTGATTAGTTGTCTCAAACCAGCGACAGGCACTTAGCTTAGCTATCATTGATCTGGAACAACCATCCAACCACGTCCCTGTTTGATAGGTACTTAGCTCCTGGGCCTGTCGGGTGCCAAAACCTGTCCAAGAGCCAGCTCCCATAAGAACATCTTGTAGGTAAATATAGAAAAACAGTGCAGGAGACATGCTCTCTGTCATGACTCACTCATGCCATGTCTGAGTTTTCACAAGTTTTTCCCTTATAAGTTTTTTGGTTTGGCTTAATACAACAAAGATAAAACAATCCAAATAGACTAATTACAATAGCTAAAACTCCAAACATTCCTCCAGCAGTATGAGTTATACTTTGTAACATTCCTTTTGGATCTAATCCTGTAAGTTTATCAGCAAATATTTGTGCAACAGTAGTAGCATCCTCATTAAACATACTTTTAGCAAAAGTATTCTCAATTTCTCTTTTAAGTTTTATAATTTTTGTCTTCATTGTTGTATTACCATGTAAATAAGCGTGAAACTCTTTCCATTCTATAACAGTTTCATTGTATTGCATGTCAGTAATACAGAAAGTAGTTGAGTTCCAATCACATCTAAGATGCAATTGTTCCTGCAACGACAACATTTCCTTTCCTAACCATTCTACTATTTGTTTTAACACATCTATTTCAGTTTGTAAATGGGAGTCAATTTCAACTTGATGGGACCACATAGTATAAGGATCTTGATGTCATTGTTCTACAAAATGCTTAGTTTGAATAGTAGTATGTAAAGCAATACCAGAAACAGCAGCATTTGTAGTAACTGCAATAAGGCTCAAAATTACAGCAACAATTCCTATCATACGTTTAGCACGCTTTAAAATCTTTAAAAATTCCAAAATTACAGGATCTAAAGGATCATGAGCCCAAGGCCTACCAAGATTTATAGGCATCCAAATGTGAGTTTTTTGTTGCAAAATCATTAAGGTTTCATTATTATTTAAATTAACAGAAGTATTAATACAGGAGAAAAGTCTACATTCAATACAGGAAATATTAGATGAAAAACTAAAAGTTCCTATAAGAATTACATAAGGCAGAGGTACACAAACAGTAATATTAGTGCTACTAAATTTTTTAAATGTATAGATAGCAGCTGACTGAGAAGTCCCAGCAAAACTTCCATTAAACATGTGTATTGGCTTGATAGCTGCAGCCAGTTTCCACAGATGAGTCTGCACCTCAGCAGGAGATGTCAAAATGGCCAATCGATTGTCTGCAATACCACCATCACCTCAAGCCATTAATCGCTGCCTATCATAGATGGTGTCTTCCTGTTCTGGGTCCTCGGTCATTCTGACTGTTTTAAGCAAATCACAAGTAATAGTATTCCATTCTGAACAAGTCTTATATATATATATTTTTTTTTTGGTCTTTTCAAGACAGGGTCTCATATGGTCCCCAATTGACCCATCGGTTTTTAATAACTTTTCCAAATTTACCTAGGCATTCAGACCATAAAAATGGTTTATATTTTAATCCAATATAAGTAAAATCAGGGCAGTTTGGTAATGTCAATTTCATTTCTTTAATAACATTATCCCATGTCTGATTTATAGACCATGCAGAAAGTCACTGTAAATGTGTCCGACTTTCGGTTATATTTATTCCTGGCAATAACCAATGTTGGTATGCCAAAGGCAAGCAAAATTCACCAGAGCCTAAACAAATGGGGATCTTTTCCATGGAATGAGTAAAATTATATTTTGTGCCATCATTAATATTTAAAGAAGTAAAATCATTCCATGGTGGGGAGAGAATCTTTGGAGTAGTATAAACTTGTAAATCTATATCTCCCCAATATATAGGTTCTAACATAGGAGGGTTAGGAATATAAGCCCAATAATTTACATTTACTGCTAGGCCAAAAGAAATAGGAGAAAGTAAAAGACATATGGCTAAAAATAAATTTTTAGTAACAAAGAGTTTTACAACTTTCTTAGATGGGTTAGCAGCCAAAATCCATGTTGCTGTCATCTCTGGTATCATCCTGATTGTCTGTTGGAGGGCTTATCTCTCTAATCAGCAGTTCTGGAATCCATCACGGCACCTCTTCATCCTGAGGAAAAACACAAACACTGCCTCGGCCCCAGATCAATACCGGATCTGGACCTTTCCATTCATTAAGCAACACATCCTTCCACATGACTAAAGATTTTTCTGTCCTTGAAGGCTCACTAGCAGTGCAGCCCTCCTTGACCAAAGTTAAAAATTTTAAATTAAATAAAGCAAGATTTAGTCTCTCTCTAGGGGTTTTACACACATCTCCCCCTTTTTGTTTTAGAAGCATATTTTTAAGAGTTAGATGACTGTGCTCCACAATGGCTTGTCCTTGTGAATTATATGGTATACCTGTTTTATGAGTAATATCAAAAGTTTGACAAAACCGGGAGAAAGCAGATGAAGACTAGGCAGGCCCATTATCTGTTTTGATGACTTTGAGAACACCAAGTATGTCAAATGTTTGTAAACAATGAGCAATGACATCTCTTATTTTTTTACCTGAATGAGGGGAAGCATGAATGAATCCTGAAAAAGTGTCCACTGAAACATGTATATATTTTAAAGTGACAAATGATGGCTCAGGAGTGACATCCATTTGTCATAGATGATTAGGTTGTAGTCCCTTAGGATTGACCCCATAATGAGGGACCAGCAGTAAAGGGCTACAAGATTGACAATTTTTTACTATATGTCGAGTCTGTTATTTAGTTAAATGAAATTTAGCTCTTAAGTAGATGTCATGTTTCTTAAGAAAGATGTCATGTTTGAAGGCTCCTCCTTGGCAAGCTCAAACATCCATCAGTCCTACCCTTGTACTCCACACTAGGGTCTTCCCTTCCCATGGTCACCAAATGAGGTCCAGTAAGCACCATGTCCTGTCTTGATCTTCCTGTACTGGTCTCCATGATACAGCCTGGATAGTCCAACAATGGCAGTCTATACTCTGAAGAGGCTGAAACCCTAAAAGTAGCTCAGTCCACAGGTGGGTATCTCAGCAGTCCCCACTGGCACTGAAGTTTTGGAGGATTATTGGAGACACATAAATCTTCAGTCCATATTGGAAGGTTGAAAAGCTGTGTCTCATGTCTTAGAAGGATGGGAAAAGCTGGGGCTGGAGAGATGGCTCAATGGTTAAGAGCACCGACTGCTCTTGCAGAGGACCCGGGTTCTATTCCCAGCACCCACATGGCAGCTAAGAATCATTTTTAACTCCAGTTACAGGGGAATCTGACACCCTCTTCTGACCTCTGAGGCATTGCACGACACGGGTGCACCAACCTACATGCAGACAGTACATTCATATACATAAAAAAATAAATAAAAATAAAAAAATTTTTAAAAAGGATGGGAAAAGCAGTGGCAGCTGCCAGGTAGCTGCACTTGCCAGGAAGACAGGCAAAACAACTGTGTTCTTCTTATTTTCTTTTTTACTTTTTGTCTTTTCACTAAGATCTCAAGTTTTATAATCTGAAGTACAATTTCTCAGACCTTACTAATTATTTATTTCTGGCTATACTTTCCTTTTGGACACTTAAGGCCACACTGTTAGCCCAGATTAACCAAGGTTTTTGTTTTCTCAACGTCAGTTGAGCATCTGGTCCTCAGGCTGTTTGTTGTTGTTATTGTTTTTGTTGTTGTTGTTGTTTTTCAGGAGGAGACCCTGGCTCCTTTTGGCTTTTTCATTTACCAGTTCCATCCACTAGAGGACAAAGTCAGGTCTTGCTAGACCAGGCTTCCCTTTTTGGGTTTTTGTTTTGTTTTGTTGTTATTTTTTTTGTCTTTTAGAGACAGGGTCTCCCTGTAGCCTCTGCTGTCCTGGAACTCACTCTGTAGACAAGTCTAGCTTTGAACTCACAAAGATCCACCTGCCTCTGCCTCCCAAGTGCTAGGATTAAAGGCGTGCACCACCACGCAGGCTTCCCTTTTTGAAGCATGAGAAGACTTTCCTCTTTATAGACTGGACACTGTCTCAAGTTCCATTAGTGGATCTCCAAGACCTCCCTGCACAGGAAGAATGGTGATTCACATTTGCAGGACATTTTAAGAGATGGCCCCATGCATAGTCCCCTGGGACTTAGTTAACCTCTGAGGGCAAGGCACAAAGTTATCCCTTAGGTCCCTCAGACAAATTGGTATGGGCATTAAGTATGGTTGTTAAGCATCCAGAAAGCCTGTTACACCAGCCTGATAATTTTTTTTCCCAGTTATACTTTCTTTTTGGATGTTTAAGGCCACACAGTTATCCCAGATTAAGCAAAGTTTTTGTTTTCTCTAGTACTGTTGAGGATCTGGTCCTCAGGGGTCACTCAAGTTTTGTTTTGTTTTTTTTTTTTATGGGAGGCAACCCCTTTTGCCTTTTCATTTACCAGTTTCATCCACTCAAGGACAAAGTCAGATCTTGTTAGACCAGGCTTCCCTTTTTGAAGCATGAGCAAATTTTCCTCTTTATAGACTGGACACTGGCTGAAGTACCATTAGTGCATCTCCAAGACCTCTCTGCACAGGAAGACTGGTTACTCGCATTTGCAGGAAATTTCAAGAGATGCCACATGCATAGTCCCCTGGTTGAACAATTTTTAAGTTGTTTCTCAGCCATCTTTACTTCCTCACTTGTGAAGTCTCTGTTCAGCTCTTTACTCCATCTTTTGAGTGAGTCATTTGTTTTCTTACTTCTTTGTTTTTTCAGTAGTTTATATATTATGGAAATTAATGCTCTGTCAGATATATCAACGGTGAAGGTTTCCTCTCATTCTGTGGGTTTTCTGTTCATTTCACTGATTGTTTCTTTTCACTATACAGAAGCTTTTGAGTTTAATGAGGTCCCACTTGCCAATTGTCAGCCTTACTTCCTTCCTCCCTCCACATGGTTGTTCTTACAGCTACATTGGAGCAGTACAAGATGAGAGCAGAAGTTTCAGTAGGGAAAAATAGAACCAGTAGGTGAGATTAACAGGTAAAAAGGGGTTAAATGTTGTGGCTCTGGAGGCTGGGGAGTCTCTCAAACTTCCCTTTCAGGATGGAGACCCAGAAAAGCCTGGGGTACAGTTTAAAGAACTGAAAGCCAGAGAGCTGTGGTGCAGATTCTAGACTGGGTCTGAAGGTCTGAGAATAAGTCATGCCCAGGGTAATGGAGATCCACGTTCTAACTGTGGCTGTCAGGCAAGGGCAGGGCAAATGCAGCCTCCCTGCCTTCTTACTGCATTGAGAACCTCAGTGGATTCCTGGGAACCAGACCTGACTGCCACTGAGCCCTACAACTTTACTCAGTTCACATGCTAATCTCATCTGGGCATCCCATGATCCATTAACCATTGCAAAGTGCAATAAAAGAAGGCGACTGGGGTTCAGAGCCTTCACCATGTCAAAAAAATCAATAACCCCAAAGTACTGCCAACAGGAAAGACATGTGGGACACCCCATGAGGAGAAGCAGCTTTGAGATGAAGTTTTTCCAGAACACAAAAAACTGGGCATTGGGCAAGGGAGAAGGAATACAGGAAAGGTGGTGTTGATGATCTGAGTTCCTGTGGAAGGACTTCGGGCAGAAGCACAGAGACTGAAGGAAGGTGGGCTGATGATCATTTTTCTTCAGAGAAGGGACCCTGGATACCATTATCAAACCTTCTACTCATTAGGAGCCTCCGTTCCTAGGGTTTTGTGTTTTAATTTCTTCTGAGATGCAAGAGAATCATTTTTTGTTTTGTTTTCTTACAATTACTATTATAAAATTAGGTCATGGTTCTCATAACTATAAAATGCAGTTGTGTTATTCAACTGCTGTTTCACTTTTGTAGCTCTTTCAGTTTTGCAGTTGCTTCATACTGCTTTTGAATTTCAGAAGGTTAAATGTCTCCATATGTACAGGATGTGTTCCATGTCATCCACTGTGATAGTATGTCATCCACTATGACATCTCTACATTCAAACCACGTTTCCCATCATTTTATATACACTAGCACTTTCTCTCTCCCCCTTTCTTTTGTTTCATGACCTTAATGGCAAAACCTAGAAATGTATATTGTCTCCTACAATGCCAACACTACATACAGAATCATAGACACAGAACACTGATACTCACACAGAGACATACACAGAGAGAGACATACGCACAGGCATACACATAGACACAAACACTGAGTCACAAACACATTGACCCCCCACACACACACATACACTTATTGTCCTATACACTGACTCATACACACATTGAACACACAGACACAGATACACACACACACACACACACACACACACACACACACTGACTCACACCTTGCTATTTGCACTGAGGTACTTTCCATATATTATTTCTGCTCCGCTCACCAATTATGGAAGCTAAGAAGGAACAATGGCTTGACTATCCGTATTTTATTCCTACTTCATAAGGAAAACCAGCAAAGTCTGTTCAGATGATGTAGATCAGAAACTACATTCTTTGCTTCTTTCGGGACCCTTTGCTGCCCCCTGTGGCAACTGATGACAGAAAGACTAAAAAGAAAAACAGAAAACGTGAAAGGACATCCTCATGACAGAATCACAGCTCATAAATCATTCACAAATTAAACAAGAATGACACGTCTTGCTAGAACAAAGCAACACGACCTGTCAAAGCATTCTTGTCTTTCCGTTTGGTCTGCATATGACTTGGCCCTGGAAGCTACTGGGCTGAGGGCTGATATTTGGCAAATGTGCTAATACAGAAATTGAATATCAGAAAATATTTAGACATAAACTAAAAGAAAAAATATCATTTGACTTAACAAGCATTTACTGAGTGCTCACTCTGTGACAAGCATCGAACTGGGCGCTTTACAAGATTTTTGGCATTTTAACCCTTGTAAATTGTCAAAACATTCTATGAAATGTTATGAAGTGGGTGTGTTTATTATCTCCAAGTTAAGAGAAGTCAGAAAGACTGAGAGAGCTTAAGAGGTTTATTCAACATCATCCATTTAATAATATAACCAAATTGTGAAACAGACAAAAAAGGTCAGATTTCTCCTGAAATAATGAGAGTCACGCAAAGCAAATTCTACATTCAAATCTTATTATTTCACTGACAGACATTCCAAGTCAAGTTAAAAATTTGGCCTTGTAAATCTATATTGGCAGCTTACTTTATCAAATGCCTTAAACCACAGAATAAACGTATTTAAATCATAAAACTTCATACCAAATTTAAAAGTAGAATTGTTTTTTAAGTCTTGCTTAATTAAATATGAGTCAACTTTATTTTGACAGGGTTAGGCAAACGCCAAAGACTTTTACTTTTTTTTTTTTTTTTTTTTTTTAGTGATCACTTGTTTGTCTTTTCTAGGTGGACCATGGTTGAATACTAAACAGCATTAAGGAGCAAAGCTTTAGTACTCCCCCATCTCTAAGTGCCAGGAAAGTTGAGGAAACCCAAACAGAACGGCCCCCAGCAGCAGCCCCCTAAAACTGGTGATGTTCCTGCTGATGTGTCTGGTTCCTTGTTCTCTCTCTCTCTCTCTCACACACACACACACACACACACACACACACACACACACACGGAGCCCAAGAACTCTCCTCATCCTTGGCACTTAGTGTGGACCAAAATGGCTTCCAGATTCCATTTCTGCTCAACATAAGATCGTTTTCTTTTCTTGGAAAGTTGGCTGTGATGCATGAGAAACATACGAGTTTGGAGTTATAGAGTCCACTCTAGATTAAGACCAGGCTTCTGTGAATAAAATGAGAACAGAAGAGAGGGAGAAGGTATACCTCCATGCTGTGGTCTCCCTTCTGACAGCTACTTCAGAAGCTGGCCAAGAAAAATCTACTAGACTGGTAAGGGAGGGGCATGCCCAGAAAGTGGTCAAAGCCAGCAGGGGATAATTTGGCTGTAGTGGTGCCCAGCCCTACTGCAAAGTAAGGCTGGTTCAAAGTCCATCTAAAGCTAGACTGGAAGCTTGCTTGCTTCCCTACTAAGTTGAAAGCAAGCAGACAGAGCCTCAGGAATTAGCTATATATGGAAATGGCAGGGCAAAATCTGATCAAGGAAAACCAACATGGAGATTGTTAGACATTATGAGAAAACCATTAAAAAAATTCTTTGTGGGGGGACACAGGTCTAGATTGATAAAAAATATATATATAAATAAATTTTTAAAAAATGGAAAGAGGGTCTGGAGAGATAACCTAGCGCTTAAGAGCACAGACTGCTCTTGCAGAGGACCCGGTTCGACCCCCAGCACCCACATGGCCGCTAAGACCCATCTGTAACTCCAATTCCAGGAGAACTCCAGTTCCAGGGGAATCTGACACCCTCTTCTGACTTCTGCAGCATTGCACGACACGGGTGCACAGACCTGCATGCAGACAGTACATTCATACACATACAGAAATAAATTAAAAAAAAATGGAAAGAACCCCCATTTACAAGGATTGGAAGAATTGATATTGTCAAAACGTCCATACTACCCAAAGCAACCTACAAATACAATGCAAGACCCATTGAAATTCCAGTAACAATGTTGATAGAAATAGGAAAAAAAAAAAGAGACAAAAAAATTCTTTGTACAGAATAAGCATTCATTATCTAAATGAAAGATATAGCTTCATGGTGAAATATTTCCAGACATCAGTAAGTCCATGGTTATATGAAACTTTATGCTATAGTTGTTAACTTCCTCACACAGGCATGAGTCAATGAGAAAATTCCCTTGTTATGAGCCTGCCATTCCTAGACAACACTCTTGAGCTCTGCCACACGTAGTTACCACAGAGATCACATTCCATTAACAACATGAAAGGAGCCATGATTCAGACCCAATCATTCCACACCTAAAGCACAAAGGGTGAAAGCTACAAACCTGAATTCACTGTGTACCCAGATTAAGGAAGTACCTTTGCAGAAAAGACGAGTTCTTAAGATGTACACTATATCCATGACATTCATGGACATGTCCATTAAGGCCACTTGTGAAAATCCCATGTTTACTGTGGATATTGCTTCTGTGTGGAAAGCCTGTCACAGACTCTGTCATATTTATTCATAAGGGCAGCTTATCAGTGAATGATGCAATTATTCAAGAAGTCTTTTATGGTGTCTGTGGTTGGTCCCAGTCTCAGCCTAAACAAGACTGCACAGTGTTGGACAGGGACTCTTCAGCGTGGGATACGCTGATGTCACTATAGGGCACACCCTGACATGAGTCTCTGGGATCACAGCCATCATCTAGATTCATTTTTTCCTCATTTAGCTGCAGCAGTTCATTAGTGGATAAGAAGCAATACATCTGTCCACAATGCAAAATCACAAAAACTTAATTGTTAAGAAAAAAATTTGACTAAGCCAAGATTTCTCTCTTAATATAGGGCAATAAAAATTATCGTTCTGCTTCATATTTACCACACACCACAGAATAACACTCACTACCATGCTAACTACCCTGAAGGTATTTTATGTTACTTCTCAGGGTGTACACTTCAAGAGTTTAAGAAAACCTGAGATAACTATCTTAAGGGCAGACATTGTATACAGAATGAGAAGAAAAGCAACTTTGAAAGCAAAGACAAGGGTACTGTTTTTGGAAAAGCCAAATTGAAATTCACACATTCCCATACCACCTCTAACCATGCTTATGTTGTGTGAACATCCTTGGACCTTAATTCCCAACCTGACGAATTGGGAAAAATAATACCTCAGAGGGTTATTATAAAGCTGAAGTAATATGGTGTATATAAAGCTAGAGTGTTGGCCATACCTGTAATCCCAGCACTCAAGAGGATGAGGCAAGAGGACAAAGGCCAGTCTGAGCTATGTAAATGTGAAAACACAACTTTCATCTCAAAGGGTGTAAGAGATAGTTTATTCTGGAGCCAAACATGAGTGACAATGACTCAGGAACACAGATTTAGATCACCCAAAATTCCATGTGCCAATGTGGAAGCAGTTTCATGAAGCTTTTATAGTAGCAGATCAAAGGAAGTCATAAATCAGGGTACTTTCAAAATACATTGGTGGACGCATTAAATAGGAGAAGTGAGTAGTCACAGCAAATTGGTGGAATCTCAGCTCTAGGCCTCAGAAACTATCTGATGACACTTGTAGCCTTGTGTTGGGTGGTAACTAGGGTTTTGTTAAATTAATACATCTCAAAAAGTCTTTACCTGTTAGTCAGAGGATGTTAGGTCAAATACAGAGGTAGGCAAGGAATGGCTATTTAAGGATCTAAAGATAGCTCGAGAGGAACTGTAATTAGGCCATGGACCTGCAATATTCCAACTTCTCCATAATCATTGACCTTCTAATCAGTTAATCAGGCTTGAAGAAGTTTCACTTTGAAGATGCAGATTTTTTTTTCTGGGAGCTTTCATTCACAGCTACATAGACAGACCCTGTTGCAAAACAAAATGAAACTGTGGTGTAAGTTAAGGGCTTTGTAAATTTAAAGTATCAATTCCATGTACCCAGAGCTGTAAGGAGCACTCTTGTTGAATTAAATTTAAAAAATTGGGATGGGGGGTGTGCGCTAGAGAGATGGCTCAGCAGTTAAGAGCGCCAACTACTCTTACAGAGGACCAGGGTTCGATTCCCAGCACCCTCATGGCAGCCAAGAACCATCTTTAACTCCAGTTCCAGGGGAATCCGACACCCTCTTCTGACCTCCACAGCATTGCACGACATGGGTGTGCCAACCTACATGCAGACAGTACACTCATACACATAAAAAAATAATAAATTTAAAAAAAATTCTTTTTTTTTTTGGTCTTTTTGAGACAGGGTCTCCCTGTAGCCCCAGCTGTCCTGGAACTCACTCTGTAGACTAGACTGGCCTTGAACTCACAAAGATCCACATGCCTCTGCCTCCCGAGTGCTAGGATTAAAAGCATGTGCCACCATGCCCGGCTTAAATAAAATTCTTATTGTGTGTCTTAATGTCAAATTAAACAATTGACAATGAATTACTTAATTTACTTCAAATCTAATAAACCAACAGTTGAAAAAGAATGATATATTTCTTCTTTACATATGGCAATGTCTCTGCCTCAGAAGATAAGAAACCCACTCTAAAAGGTTTATCTACATGAGGCCTGCAGGCTTTTGCACATAGGGAAATGGTTAGCGATTCTTTAGACAATTTGAAGCACTCAGTTTTCAATATGTTAGAACACTTTAGCCACAAGTTTCTAATTTGTAACCATCCTGGAAGCACAGTTCACATTAGTAAATGAAGAGGAAGAAAGTGTCACCCAAACATATGGAAAGTATACAGTTCTTTGGCACTGTGTTAAACAAATGCACACCATTTTTATATCTGAGAAATACAATTTCTACAGAAAACATTATGGACACAAGCAGTCACGAAGTTTTATTTAGACATTGTATTTGTTTTATTTTATGTGTATGAGTTTATTGCCCGCATGTATGTGAATGTACCTGTGTCATGCAGTGCCCATGGAGGTCAGGATAGTGCATCAGATCCCCTGGAACTGGAGTTGCAGATGATTATTAGCCACCATATGGGTGCTTCAGATCCGAGCCTGGGTCCTCTGCAAGAGCAGCCAGTGCTCTTGTCTGCTGAGCAATCCCTCCAACTCCTACTTAGGTATTATTCACAGACTACATACCTATGTACTAATGTAGCCTCTACATTTTTTTACTAAAGGAAAACTATCTAGAGTCCCCCCCCAAATGAATGAAAATAATATGGAAATAATAATGGATATTAAGGAGTAGTTATTGTCAAGTAATACACACACAAAAAGCAAAGTCCAGAATTTCTTTTCAAGTATCTTGAAAATTATGTTTACAACAGAAATGTGCCAGTGTATTCCTACCATTGCAGAAAAAATAAGGGGTGAGGAGGCAGAAGACATTGAACGTTTTACTTGGTAAGTATCTCTATCGATTTGGAGATTCTAATCTTTTCAAACGGATGAAGTGGGATTTGATATCACTTAGCCTCTCACTTGTTTCAGCTCAGATCCCTGAGAGGTTGGAAGATGTTACCCAGTTAGACTGGTAACATCTTAGGGGCAAGGAAGAACAGAAGAAAAGGCTGACTTGAAAAGTCTTGTGTGAGAAAGTGCTCTCATAATCATCCTCTCCTAGAGCTATGCAGTGACTGACCATGTAGAAAATTTGGAGCTCAGAGAAGGTATCTTCCCTGGGGGCCTCCAGGTAAATGGCAGGTATGGAACTCATACCTCCTGCCTCTTCCCCTTTCCTCTGATTTCTCTCTGATGATTTTTCAAGCAGTAATCTAGGAGAAGGGGCCTAGGACCCCAGGCTAGAGTGGGGCCACACTTCCTCCACTTTCCCCACCAGCAAAACCCCGAGGGGCTCATTCCTGCAGATTTCTCAGGAGTCCTTTCAAAGTCGTTCTCCTTTGATTGGCCTCCATCCTTTGGAAAAAAAAAAAAAAAAAAAAAAAAAGCCAATCTCAACCCTCTTCTCCTAAATCTACTGAATAGCCTTTCCAAATTACACATTTTAATAATTATCTCCCTTTTTCCTTCCCGTTAAATATCACATCTCGTATGGCATTAAGTTTGGTTGGAAAAGCGTGGTAAATACTCCTGAATGCCAAATTATAACACATTTGAGCTCACTACCCCTTACCTCTGAAAACTTCAGAGACCCCAGAGCTGGGTGCTCTCTAGCACCACCTCCTGTTAACAAAAGCACAAGAGAGACTGCAGAGGCCCCTAAGTCAGCTAAACTGAGCAAGTCCTGATAAACTAACAAAGGGAGATAAATGGGAAATATCTTATTGAAACATAACGGGTCTTTGCCTTCCTCTTCTATCCCCAACTCCACGTATAAGCAGGGAAATGAGCGGGTAAATATAACACAAACCACACAGAGCAAACTTTGACTGCCTTCTGAGGAATACCTTTGCATCTGAAAATATCCTTCAAAAGTTAGAAAACTCATTATGAGGAAAGAGCAGGAAGGCAGCGAAGGTAATTTCCATAGCAAACATCCGTGCTTCCTTCCCACTTCTAACCCCCAGGGAGAGGGTGCTCTCCTTACCCTTCATTTAAGCAAATAGATGGTGGTGGGTCCCTGAAGAGCTAAGGTCCCTGAGGATTTTAGAATAATATTTATAACTACTTTATAAAAAGACTCTGGCATACTCCCCACAGTCCCACTTTTGGAGGTGTTCATTTACATGATTGAACTTAAGGCAGGTCAGAAATATGAGAAGAAGCCCATTCCCCACCTACCCTAAGGACAAATGGCTCACTGTCCCGATGCCCTTATAGGGCCAGAGCCAGACTTCCTATAAGTCTGACAGCTCAGCCTATGCATTGCGTATGGGTCTTGGCTCTGAGTCACATTCCTCTGGTATGTTTCCCCGGGAGCTTTGATTTCCGCTTTGAGGGCTGGCACTGACTCCTGCTTGCTCTTATAAGAAAATGCCTATAACTAAAAATTGAAAATGTGCAAGATTCCTTCTTTAAGTACACAAACACTCCGTGCCTGGCCACTTTCCTGGAGTCCTGCCAGGTTTTCTCGCTGTCTGATACCTGATCAAGCAATCTTTGTTTTAGGGGGGGAAAAAACAACAGAAAGCAAACGTTAAGGAAGGTAATCCATACCCAGCCGAGCATCTTACAAGATTCAACCAAATGCCCAGCACACTGGACACACCAGTCGACCCTACGTATCTTACTGTGGAGGTGGGGATAAAAACATGCTCTGAAATGCATTTTTCTGACTAAATCCTTGCTTATAGGCCCAAATTCATCCATCTTCACCATTCTGCATATTATTCAAAACTTTTCTCCCCCATTGCTGACTGGCTGTCAATCAAAAAGAGTGGGACGGGGCAGAGTTGGATGAAGTTGTAAGAAGCAGTTATTTTCACTTTACCTCCCATGTGCATCCAAACATTTGCTGAGTCATTTATAATAGTGTAAGAATTCAAATGCCCTGGCAGGAACTGTGGCCAGAGTGTCAGTTTCCCCCTCTGGATTTCCTGGCACTTAATGGTCTGTATCAAAATAAAAGCATACTTCTCCAGTCTATGAAGGCCTTGGGTGTCCCCCACCCTTCTCCCCTCCCTTCTTCCCTCCTGTTCTATGTGACTGTCATAGTAAAAATCTCTTATTTTAACCCTTTTGAGTGCTTTGATCATAAACCTCAATCTAAGTGTCTAGTGCATAGTATATAGTTTTTCTATTGTGACATTTTTAAATGTGCTGTACTTTTCAATAGGATATTTCCTTTCAGTCAATACTAAAACCAACCATTTGGAATTAATGTGGATTTACTGGGATTTCAAGGTGTGAGTTACAGTAGAACTGAAATCTTTTTCTAATGTCCACATTTTAACACAGTACAGAATGGCAATATACTCCTTATGAAGGGAAGAAGAAACAGAGAATTAAAATTAAGATTAAAACATAAAGTATCAGTGGGGATTTTAACATATCTAACCCTCACTGAGTACTATGAAATAAAAGTGTCTTATGATCTTCATTTTGTAAATGATAACTTGAAGCATGGCTTCTCCTTGTGACTTCCTTGAGATTTGTGAATGGCAGTTCCAAGAACACAACCCAAGTTTCCCTATGAAAACTAAACCCAGCTTCTCCCCTCCACTGAGCCTATGCCCTGGGCAAGAAGCCTTGGTGGTTGTTCTCTGGCAGCCCCAGGGTTTTTAGAGACTCCCTCAACTTCTCTCACACTGCATCTCCCTCACATTGCAAGCTAGGAAGCTCACCTCAGAGCCCACATCCCACCTCAGGTGAGGTTCTCCATTTACATCCCTCACCTTCCTTGTCCACCCGTCCTTTCCAACCGCTAGTGGTAGATATAATTGAGAGTTTAGGTCTTGAAAGATTTCACTGTGGCTTCCCACATATTTTGGACCTTTAAAATCGTCAAGGAGGGAGGCAAAAGTTAGGGGCCAAGCTGCCTTTAATACATGTGTGGCTATCCAGGTAACCTGGAATGTTCCTTCCCTGAATAGGGACTCTCAGCGCTCTTCTCTTTGAGGAATCTTTAGAAAGGACATTAAATAACGGTGATGAAAATTCTGCCTGAGCTTCCGGAGCCCTTTGCAAGCCTCTCACTGTTCACTGGTTGACATGCAACTGTACTGTAAAACATGTGGCCTGCCTAACGAGGTAATTGTGTGCAGATGCTGTTCAGTTGCTAGAGTTGCAGTGGTTATACTTTTTTTTCCCTTGGCTATTGGTCAATGGATAAATTGAAACTATTATTATAAATCTGTAATATGTTGTTTCTAAAAGTTGTCTTTGCAAATACACTTAATTAAACTTATAATCGAAAGCATCAACAAGGGTGACATTGGTATCACCAGTGTCAAATGATGTGACATTAAGGAAAACACAAATTGCAGGTCCTTAGAATCACTCCCTTTATAAAAGATGGGAATTAGAGCTATTCACAAAAAAGCTAGTAAAAAAACAAATAATATAGGTTCCAAATGAATGCACAGTCCATTACCTGGGCCTTTGACCAAAGCTAAGTAGGAGTATTAAGAAACGGAAAGAGAGCTGGAGAGATGGCTCAGCGATTAAGAGCACAAGCTGCTCTTTTAGAGGACCTGGGTTCAATTCCCAGCACTCGCATGGTAGCTAAACAACTGTCTGTGACTCCGGTTCCATGAGACCTGACACACTCTTCTGCATGTGCATGACACAGATGAACTTACATCCAGGCAATACACTCATACACATAAATTAATAAATAAAATATTTTTTATAAAAAAGAAATGGAGGGGCTGGAAAGATGGCCTAGTGGTTAAGAACATTGGCTCTTCTTGCAGAAGACCAGGGTTCAAATCCCAGCATTGACATGGTAGCTAACAACTGTATGTGACTCCAACTGTATGTGACTCCAGTTCCAAGGAATCTGACACCCTCTTCTGTCCTCCAAGGGCATTGCACAACACGGGTCCACTTTCATACATGCAGGCAAAATACACTTATACACATAAAATAAAAATAAAAAATAATTTTTTTTAAAAAGGATGGAGGGACTGGAGAGATGGCCTAGCGGTTAAGAGCACCAACCGCTCTTGCAGAGGACCCGGGTTCGATCCCCAGCACCCACATGCCGGCTGAGAACCGTCTGTAACTCCAATTTCAGGAGAACTCCAGTTCCAGGGGAATCCAAGACCCTCTTCTGACCTCCGCAGCATTGCACGACACGGGTGCACAAACCTACATGCAGACAGTACATTCATACACATACAAAATAAATAATTAAAAAAAAAAAAAGGATGGAAAAAAGCTTGGGTTTATTGCTCATATTTGACATCAACATGGACACAGGAACTAAACCTATTCCTTCCTTGACTTGACTTCCCTTCACAAGCCACATGTTCCTTGCGTGGTAAGAGGGTCTGATCAATATTCATAAACATGTGGGGAGTCATTAAATTACATTATGCAGGGACACTTAGCTAATAACAAGATTATATATATAGCCAGACACAAGAGGGTACAGTGTTTCCTGTTACATAGTCAAAATTTTACTTCAAGACAAACTAAGGCACATCCACATTTGAAGATTACAGGTTTTAGTATAAGTTTAAATTACTCATGTCTCAAAAACTTCAGCACAGCTGTGTTAAAAACATCCCAATCAAATGCCTACCTGGCCTCCTCCTTCTGGCTCCTTCCCTGTCTTCCCATCCCTGTCTTCCCATCCTACCACCTACTTAATGCAGCACATAATCACTTGCTGTGAAATAATAGACCCATTTTTTCCCCTGGGGACAGGATGCCCAGTCATTCCCTGTCCCACCCTAGAGCTCCGACAATAAAATCATCGTAAACAGAATGGTGAAAATCTCCCCCAGGAACCTGGTCCTTCTCCAGACCCCCCAGCTTTATTCTCTTTCTTGTCTGGCTGGCTGCCACCAAAACCGTTATCTCCAGTGACAAAAGATCAACTGCTTGTATTTCAGATACAAAACTCATGGTTTTGCGCGTTGGCATCTGGTTGATTTCAAATGGCCACCCTTCTGCTCTCTAGAATTTCAAGAAACCAAGTTCCTTAAAGGAAAAAATAATCATTACAAAAAGAATAAAAGGGGAACACTTTGGAATTTTTTTAGGAACCCCCGCTGTTTCCCTCTTCAGCTACCTAAGTCCTAAAAAGTATTTATGTTAGTAGCTTAGTAGCTAGAACAGGGAAGTGTTATTTTTAAGAAGAAAAAGCATGAAAATAATAATTGCCTATTTGTTTTTAAATTATATGTATCAGGAGGGATGGAGAGAGGATAAGGGAGGAAATCCAATTGGTGCTATGCTGGAAATACTGAGCCTTTTTTCCTTTTCTTTTCTTTTTTTTTTTTTTTTTTTTTTTTTTTGTTGAGCTAAAGTGTGCCAGCTTTTTCAGACGGAGGAATGCGGAGTGTCAAGGGGTCAGGATCAATCCGGTGTGAGTTGATGAGGCAGGAAGGTGGGGAGGAATGCGAGGAATGTCCCTGTTTGTGTAGGACTCCATTCAGTTCATTGGCGAGCCGGGCAGCCGGGAGCATATAAAAAGCAGCAGCCGCCCGCCTAGCCCCACACAACAACTCTTCCCACCAAGAAGAGGCAAGCCTGAGCACTCCAGCTCCAACCCCAGAGACCATCGCCTGCACCCGACGGCAGCCGCCCCGGCCGACAGCCACAGACGCCAGCGGCGCGTCCGGACACCCACCTCCGCCCAGAGCCCGCGTCCAGGCTCCGGCCCCCGTCGCCTCTGCGCCTCGCCGCCGGCGTCCGTCCTCCCTCCGCGCCCCGACCATGATCGCCTCCGTGGGCCCGGTCCGCCTCGCCCTCGCGCTCCTCCTCGCCCTCTGCAGCGAGGTAAGCTCCGGGAGCGCCCGTCGAGGCCGATGGCGCCTGGGGAGGGACGGAAGGACAGAGGGAGGGCCGGGCGAGCGAGCGATCAACGCTGACCGCCCGCCCCTTGCTGTCCACAGCCGGCCACCGGCCAGGACTGCAGCGCGCAGTGCCAATGCGCCACCGAGCCGGCGCCGCGCTGCCCCGCCGGCGTGAGCCTCGTACTGGACGGCTGCGCCTGCTGCCGCGTCTGCGCCAAGCAGCTGGGCGAGCTGTGCACGGAGCAGGACCCCTGCGACCCGCACAAGGGCCTCTTCTGTGACTTCGGCTCCCCAGCCAACCGCAAGATCGGAGTGTGCACCGGTAAGACCGCAGCCCCGAATTCTAGCCCCTTGGTCCAATACCTCAGCACCTGGGGTGTCTGGTCACTGCCTTCCTCACACCCAGCAGGGTGCCCGCTGAAACAGATGCGGCTTCTGCCGAGTCGGGTCTTGCAGCGGCGTCCAACCCGCCCCCTGCAGCCCTGGCCCTTGCTCTCCACCTGGACAAGCGCGGTTGAGAGCTGTTCTGACCCTCATTGAATCTGCATCTGATCTCTCTCTCTCTCTCTCTCTCTCTCTCTCTCTCTCTCTATCTCTCTCTCTCTCTCTCTCTCCCTTGCTCCCTTGCTCCCTTGCAGCCAAAGATGGTGCTCCCTGTGTGTTCGGTGGGACAGTGTACCGAAGTGGAGAGTCCTTCCAGAGCAGCTGCAAATACCAGTGCACTTGCCTGGACGGGGCAGTGGGCTGCGTGCCCCTGTGCAGCAATGACGTGCGCCTGCCCAGCCCCGACTGTCTCTTCCCGAGAAGGGTGAAGCTGCCGGGAAAATGCTGTGAGGAATGGGTGTGTGAGGAGCCCAAGGACCGCACCATGGTTGGCCCTGCCTTGGCTGGTGAGTTGTCTTCCTCTATGTTATTTTCACTCTCTCCTGCAGGCCTGAGGTCCAATTATGCCAAGCAAAAAAGGAAATTCTCTTATCTGGACGTTTTACCTTGTGTTTGTGTGCTCTGCTCTCAGCCTACAGACTAGAAGACACATTTGGCCCAGACCCAACCATGATGCGAGCCAACTGCCTGGTCCAGACCACAGAGTGGAGCGCTTGTTCCAAGACCTGTGGAATGGGCATCTCTACCCGGGTAACCAATGACAACGCCTTCTGCAGACTGGAGAAGCAGAGTCGCCTCTGCATGGTCAGACCTTGCGAGGCTGACCTGGAAGAGAACATTAAGGTACATGCTCTGCTTTTATCTGCTTGTTTTCTGGAAATAAGAGTGTATAAGAACAAAGTCAGGTCTCCCTTGTTATTACAGGCCTGTTATCTCCCAAAATATCTAACCAAGGAGCCCTTTTGCTAGAATGAGAGAGGGTGTAATAGCAACCACCGGTTTTCCACTACAAAATTCTCCACAGTGTTAGTTAATTCAAGACATTCCAAAAGAGGCCATGGCTATTTTTGGAAAACTGGCTAATGCAACTCAAAGTTTCTCCCCTCAGAATATAAACACAAGTCAGATGACATCAGGCTAGATACAGAAGACTGAGGCCACTCCCCTTGTAGTAATGGATGTTTCTTTTCTCCCCTGTCTTCCTTAGAAGGGCAAAAAGTGCATCCGTACCCCTAAAATCTCCAAGCCTGTCAAATTTGAGCTTTCTGGCTGCACCAGTGTGAAGTCGTACCGGGCTAAATTCTGTGGAGTGTGCACAGACGGTCGGTGCTGCACCCCCCACAGAACCACCACCCTGCCAGTGGAGTTCAAGTGTCCTGATGGGGAGATCATGAAGAGGAACATGATGTTCATCAAGACCTGTGCCTGCCATTACAACTGTCCTGGGGACAATGACATCTTCGAGTCACTGTATTACAAGAAGATGTATGGTGACATGGCATAAAGCCAGGGAGTGAGGGACATGGACTCATTAGACTATAACTTGAACTAATTTGCATCTCCTTTTTCCGTAAAAAATGATTTCAGTAGCACAAGTTAATTTAAATCTGTGTTTCTAACTGCTGGGGGAGAAAGATTCCCACCAACTGAAAACATTGTGCCATGTCATACAAATAGTCTGTCCATCCCAGACACTGGTTTGAAGACAGTTTAGACTTGACAGTTGAACTACATTAGCGCACAGCTCCAGAATGTATTCTAAGGTGTGGCTTCTGGAATAGTGGAGATGCCAGTAGAAATGCCCGTGCTGTCAGATGTCACTGTAGCATAGTAATGTGCCTGCTATTCAGAGTGTAATCACGGAGGAAAGCTATAGTATGTCTGAAGACCTACCTGCAGCTCCTGCCACAGTTAGCATACCACCAGAGGAGGCTGAGTCGAGCTACTCTTTAGGTCAGAACAGCAGATTCAGCTCTGACATTCTGATTCAAATGACAGTGGTCAGGAATCAGAATCCTGTCTATTAGACTGGACAGCTTGTGGCAAGTAAATTTGCCTGTAACAAGCCAGATTTTTATTGATATTGTAAATATTGTGGATATATATATTTGTACAGTTACCTAAGTTAATTTAAAGTTATTTGTGCCTTTTTGTTTTTGTTTTAAATGCTTTGGTATTTCAAACTGATAGCCTCAAATTCTGAACACCATAGGAAAGACAGAAAAGACAGAAAACTTGTCTGTTAATTCAAAATGAAGTGGATTACTGAAGTGGAAATTGTCATCAGAGTGACAGTCCATCCAAACAGATGGTGTGCTAGTGTCGGGGCAACAGTGTCGTGGAGTCCAGTTTCTAGTAGGAAATGTGGTCACCTCACTGTGAGTGAACAAATGGCCTTTATTAAAGCACAGCTGTCAGATTTCCACCTGGTCATGTTTGTTTCTACTTTGACTATGACTGTTTTTTGGGCAGTTTATTTGTTGAGAGTGTGACCAAAAGTTACATGTTTGCACCTTTCCAGTTGAAAATAAAGTATATATTTTTTGTATAAAAGGTTTGGCTGTTCATTCTTATAAACATTCCTGGGTTTTCTTGTGTATAGTAGAAAATTAGTATTTATCTTAAGGTAATTCACTAAGAAGTTTGCAAATCCTTCTATATATACAAATAAATGGGTTGATCAATATAGTGTTTTACATAAACATACTTTACACTGAGTCAAATATCCTGGACTCACAGACATGTACATCATACTGAATGTACAGGCATTTCTGCTTATCTTCATAGAACTTTATGAATACATTAAATTCCATTCTCTACAGAAGACTTCAGTCTCTACTAACCCCTCTGATATTATATTTGGTCCTTTATACATTGATATCTCTGAACTTTGTGAGTTAATTTCTAATCTTTCACATCGCAAATTATTCTGTGTCTTACACAGGGAAAACGTTTAAATATTAACACATATGTTCTATTATTCATCTATTTCTAAACTTGAGTATCTAACTCTTGCATCTAAAAAAGTATACAATGACATATGCATCAAAATGGAATCTAGTAACAAGCGTTTCTTCACATCGCTCTGTTTCTCCATTGCCATGAAAACTAATGGCAAGTGATGGCATGTTAAAGACAGGATAAGCCAATTTTCCATTCATTAACATTAATAGAAATCTGTCTTTATTTGAAAGCAATTCCACCATTGTCTTAAGTCTTAGGCTAAATCATACCCTACAACCAACATATCCTACAATACCAAAGTGGTTTATAGGTGATAAAATAAATGTTTTCAAGCATTCCGATATAGACACAATACTGGGTCTACCCAGCTTCTAGTAAAAAGTGAACCAAAGTGAATTGCAAACAAACACTCCAAAGGCAACTAAAACTCACTTTTTTTCCAGATGGGAAGAACTCTGGATTCTGGAAGGGAAAAAAAAAAAAAAAAAACATTGCAGACTAACCTATCCTGGGGTAATTAGCAATCATCTAGTCCCTCAGACAAAAATACACCTGAAAATAAAGACACTATAAACAGTGCCCATACCACAAACCAAATGAAAAACTTCCCAGGGGAAGAATATTTCTGGTCACAACACTGAGCTCCTGGGATACACCCATATGTGTATATAGTAATGCATCAGCAGTAGCAGCCTGCTACCCCCCTCCCCACACACACAAATAAACACCAGAGTGTACCCACCTAGCACAATGCTACTTCACATTTCCTTTCTGTCAACTGAACAAAGATGAAGGGCAGTGGTAAAAGAGCCTAACTTCTAAAAGAAATCAGAGAATTCTGGAAAAATAAAAGCTGTACGGGATGCAAGGATTTGAGGTTTTCCAAGTCCTCAAACAGTAAGTAGATTGCATAACCAAAATCCCATGAGCAGTATTTGTAACAAAATTAGGAGACAAGACACTCTTGACCTCAAGATAGGAATGAAGACAAATCGTCAACCACCAGCAGGCCTGCACTATGTCAGCAAGTGTGGGAAAAACAGCAGAACAAGGGAGAGTCTGATGCTTTGAGAAAAGGAGAACTCCAAGCAAGTAGCAAGAGCTGCCTAGAGACACAGGCAGCAGCTTTGTGAACTGTTCTGACACAGGCTGGGGTTTGAGCCATTCCAATGCAACTTACAATCAGGGCTGCTTTCTGAGAGAAGATACCCATACTTAGGAACAGAATCACAAAGCTGATCAGGTCAGGGGAACAGACCAGAAGATTCAGATAAAAATGGGAAGCCGGGCCTGTTGGCACAGGCTGTAATCTCAGCTACTTGGGAGGCTGACTATATTCATTATTTGTCTTGTTGCAGCAATAAAATACAGGGCAAAAACAGTGTAAGGAGGGAAGGATTTGTTTTGGCTCATAGCTCGAGGACACAGTCCCTCACGGTGGGGAAGTCATGGCAGCAAGACCTTGAGGTCAGATTGCATCCTCTTTCAGTAAGAGTTGAATGCTGGTGTTCAGCTAGCAAGCCTTTGTTTATTCAGTCCAGGATCCCAGCCCATGAAATGATGCTGCCCACAGTTAGGGGAGTCTTCCCACCTTAATTAAACTAATATAGAAAATCCCTCTCAGACCTTCCCAGAGGCCTGTCTCTTTGGTGTGTCTAGATCTCATCAAGTTGACAATATCAACCATCACAAGTCCATCCCTTTTCAACTTGACATGCAAACATATCACATTTAAGCCATAAACTTCAACACTTTATACCCATACACTCTTGGCCTTGTTGAAAATATGTTTCTCCTACAGGTAAAAGAGAATGCTACAAGGTGATACTGTACAACAGAAAAATTATAGAGAACATTTGTACGTGTCAATCCCAAAGTTATTGTTATACAGATTTTAAGTAAAACAGATGTGGACAACAACAATTTATATTTCCAATTAACTCAGGTGCATTACCATTTTTATCAGAACCTTTAAACCAATGTTGTTTAATATACACATATTTACTTTTATTAAGTCCTAAAACACCATGTAACCTGTAGACAGAGTTTGGGCAAAACTGGATACTTGCTGAACTCACGTCAATTAAATATGTATTAATCGAGTATACACCCGTATCCCTCTCCCACCCCTCCCACCCTTCCCGATTCACCATTTCAGTCAGTTTTCTGATGCAGTCTTTCTCTGAGAAAGGGGACTCAAAAATTCAAGAGCTAGTTCAAAGCCAGTCAAGTCAGTTTTC
Organism: Rhizomys pruinosus; assembly: GCA_009823505.1. NCBI lineage: Eukaryota > Metazoa > Chordata > Mammalia > Rodentia > Spalacidae > Rhizomys > Rhizomys pruinosus. The sequence goes on from VZQC01005840.1 coordinate 6,724,618, forward strand.
AGAACTGAAAAATAAGGGTCTGCAAGATAACTCAGAGGGTAAAGTACTTGCCATCAAGCCTAACAACCTGAGTTCGATCCTCAGAACCCAGCTAATCATAGAAGAGAACTGACTACAAAACTGTCCTCTGGCCAGTGTGTGTATATATACATCTATCATATATATCATACACACATGTGCACATATAATAAAATAAAAGTTTAAAAATTAAAAAATATACTAATACACATGTACTAATAAAAATTTAAAACTTAAAAAATAAAAATAAAAAAGAAGCAAATCTGGGTCTTTTGTAAAGAACTAACTCTACAAAACTGTCCTTTGACCCTCATATATAAACATTATCTATATATAATACATATACATATCATACACACATGTGCCACATGCATATTAATAAAAATAAATATATAAACATATAATACATATACATATGATACACACATGTGCACATGTATACTAACAAAATATTTTTTAATTTTTTTAAATTTAAAATTTTTTAAATTTTAAATTTTAAATTTTAATTTAAAAAAGAAAAATAAAGGGGAAAGCTTTAAAGCAACAAAACCATAGCTTCCTATGTCTAAAGAATGCTTAGGAAATGATACGAGGCAGGATGGATGGTGAGAAAATAATGAATGACGTGAGACAGCAGCATAGTCAGAATCTACAAAAATCAGAAATGTGGTGAAGGAATCAGAAGTAACTAGAAGGAATATAAAAGTAGGCAGAAGAGACTGAGGAAGACATTTTAAATTAAAAAGAAAGCAATAAAAATGTCCCAAGAAAAAGTAACAAATCTTACAGATATACCAAAAAAATCCAATATATGGATAATAGGAGTTGATAAGGAAGAAAAATAAACCCTAAATTGGGTAAAGTACTAAAATTAAAAAAAAAAAAATGGTTAAAGTTGAGCCTGATAACACAGGCCTGTAATTCCAGCACTTAGGACATGGAGACAGGACAATCAGGAGTCCCAGCCCAGTCTTGGGTACCTAGTGAATTCAAGGCAACTGTAGACAATGTGAGATACTATCTCAAAAACAGGAACAAAACCCAGGAGTGGTAGTGCATGACTTTAATTCCAGAACTCTGGAGACTGGGGCCGGTGCATCTCTGTGAGATAAAGTCCAGCCTGATCTACATAGCAAGTTCTAGGCCAATAGGCCAGCTGGGGCTACAGGCAGATCTGTCTCAAAATAACAACAAACCCCACACACACAGAGATACACACACACGCACACGCACACGCACATGTATTAGAAAACATATTGAAAGAAGGATGCATCATGGATCTAATAAAATTAGTCATCACTTAGCTCCTGTTGAACTTAAAGAAAAAGAAAAGCCACTTGGATGCAGTAACAGGAAAAAATGCATGTTTAAGTAAAAGAAAAACAGCTCATCATCAGACTTTTTGACAGCAGTTCTTTGATTCCAATCTTTATCTGTACATGTGTATCATACATGGGTATATGGGTACCAATGAACACCAAAAGAAGGCATTGGATGCCCTGGAGTTGGGAGTTACAAGCAGTTGTGAGCCATTTGATGTGGGTACTGAGAATTGAACTTGGGTCCTCTGCAAGAGTAGCTAGTGCTCTTAACCACAGACCCCTTTCCAGCATCTTGACAGTAACTTTAAATGGACTATTTTTTTTAAAGATACAAAATATGGGCCTAAATATTGGGAAATATCCTTTCACAGTTAGTGCTTTTAAAAGATGAATAACAGGGGCTGGAGAGATAGCCTAGCGGTTAAGAGCACTGACGCTCTTGCAGAGGACCCGGTTCGATCCCCAGCACCCACATGGCGGCTAAGAACCGTCTGTAACTCCAATTCCAGGAGAACTCCAGTTCCAGGGGAATCCGATGACCCTCTTCTGACCTCCGCGGCATTGCACGACACGGGTGCAACAGACCTGCAAGCAGAAAGTACATTCAAACACATACAAAAATAAATAATAATAAAAAAAATTAAAAAAAAAAAAAGATGAATAACAGGGGCCAGGCATGGTGGCGCATGCCTTTAATCCTAGCACTTGGGAGGCAGAGGCAGGTGGATCTCTATGAGTTCAAGGCCAGTCTGGTCTACAGAATGAGTTCCAGGACAGCTGGGGCTACAGGGAGACCCTGTCTCAAAAAGACAAAAAGAAAAAAAGAAAGAAAAAAAAGAAAAAAGATAAACATTTATTTTAAAAAAAGATGTATAACAGGCTGGAGAGATAGCTCAGTGGTTAAGAGCACTGGCTGCTCTTGCAGAGGATCCAGGTTCAAATGCTAATACCCACATGGAGGCTAATGATTGTTTGTAACTCCAGTTACAGGGGACCTAACACTCTCCTCTGTCCTCCACAGACATTGCACGACAAGGGTGCACTACATACATGCAAGCATAACACTCACACATACACATTTTTTTAATTTTTTAAAAAAAGATATAATAACATATTTAAATTACTCACAGAAAATAAATGAGAACCAGGACTGGAGAGATGGCTCAGCAGTTAAGAGCACTGGGTGCTCTTGCAGAGGACCCACATTTAATTCCCAGCACCCACATATGCCTGATAACAGTCCCTAACTCCAGTTCCAGGGAATCTGATGCTTTCTTCTGACCTCCGCAGGCATTGCATGACACAGGTGCATTTACGTGCATGGAAGCATTACACTCATAAACATAAAACAATAAATAAAATACTAAAAATGTGAACCAAAGAATCTTTAGCCTTCAAAGGGGCTTTCAAGAATAAAGGGCATGAAGCTGGGCATGGTGGCACATGCCTTTAATCCTAGCACTTTGGAGGCAGAGGCAGGCGGATCTTTGTGAGTTCAAGGCCAGCCTGGTCTACGGAGTGAGTTCCAGGACAGCTGGGGCTATAGGGAGACCCTGTCTCAAAAAGACCAAAAGAAAAGAATAAAGGACGTGAAAGTCAAAGAACCTGAGTCCACAGTGAGGAATCACAGGAGAAAAGGGTCCCATGAGCAAAGCAGCAGAAAAAGAACAAATTAAAGTGTCACACCTCCAATGACCAGCAGGTCTTGAAACTCAAATATACCATATAATTAGGATTGTCTGAACTGTAATAATGCAGCCTGGTCTACAGAGTGAGTTCCAGGACTACAAGGAGACCCCGTCTCGAAAAAACCAAAAAAAAAAAAAAAAAAAGTTAGGCCTAGAGAAAGTTGGTAGGGTTGTTGGGAATGTCACTCCCAGAAAGGATTAACCTATCTGCCATGGACCTGTTATTGTCCATAAGGGTGAGTTGCTAGGGGAAAAAAAGTCCTTGAATCTCTCTTGCTTCTGCATTTCCTGCTGTGATGTCATCCTCCATACAGAAATGCAGCCAGAGGGCACTCACCAGGGGCCTAACAGATAAGAACCGTGAAATCTTGAATGTTTAGTCTCAATTCTGTGTACTAACTAAACTTTTTCCTAAAATAAATTACTAGCCTTGGGCCTTTTGTTATAGCAACAGAAAAACAACCAAGACAGTCACCTTCTGAGATTGATAGGAACAGAGTATAAAAAATACATTTTTCTATGATATAACACATCTCATAGCACCTCAGAAGAGATTAGCTCAATGTGGACTAAGCCCAGTTATAACCCAAAGATGCCTTTGAAAAAAAATAATCTTTTAAAGAACATTATTTATTTGTAAACCTACCACTATAGAAACTTCTTTTTTTATTTTTTTATTTTAATTTATTTTTTTATTTTTAAGTGATTCTACAATATAATGACACAGTTGTTTGCAGATAACATTGATGTTACTCAGTATGTCATACAATTAGGTAATTGGTGCATTTTGCAAGTATCTATGTCCAAAATTTGAACAACCCAAGGTTCCCATAGTCCAGTTGGAGAAGCTTGTATGCACAGGCATGTTGATAAATCAGGAGTCCAGACTATATTCCTGTAGTCTCATGATTCACCCCTATCTCTCCGCAGCCCTTACAATCTACCACACCTCCTCTTTCGCAGTTTGTTCCCTGGGCTTTGGGAAAGGGGCACAAGTGGGTGAGAAGAAAACAGTCTAATTTCTTTGGAGTTGTCATTTTGGACTCCAGTCTGTTCAGGTTGTTTCCCTTCATGGGTTGACAGCTTTCCCAATGATATCCTTTTTAGTCATACAACAAACACAACTATTGGATGTACAGGCATTTAAGCAGTTACCCAATTATTATGTCAGCTAAGCTGTGACAGTAACTTCTTAAGAGTATATACATATACACCATAAAAAAAAAAAAAAAAAGACCATTATCCTGGGCTGGGGGATAAGCGCAGGGGCCGTTAAAGAGCTTGGAATAAGAAACCAATGGCCAAAAAAAAAAAGAGTTATCCTATAACAGGGAGACATTGTCCTTTCTAAACATCATAGTCAAAAACAAAAACAAAAAAACAACCACAAACACCTCAATACCAGGAATAAACTCCTTCTCTAAAGGCTGTTGATGAGGGCTCCCAAAGACCCTAGACCCTCAAACAATACTGGGTATTGCTCCTGTTCTCCATTACCCAGCAGAACTGGGTGAGATCCTATAGCTGAAGATGCTATGTTCATGAGCTGTAGAACAATTAATCTGGAGAAATCAATCTGGTGCAGACTGCAGAGCCTCATCTCTCCTGGCTATCATCATAGTGATGGAAGGTGCATGCTACCAGGAGAAAATAATGTTCAACCTTGCCCAGCTGTGAATCCTGTGAACTGCAGTAACAACTGGCCCAACAAGATATGCCCACTGATGCAATAGTGACGACAATATTCAGTGGAGTAACCAACCACTCTTTCTTGGATTTAAAGTCCATTTCCTAGAATAGAATTGGTAGATGACATTGATATCAGGCTTAAGAACCCAAGCCTAGACATGTCACAGGACATAAGGACCTAAGAATAGTTTTCTACAAAGTAGCTATCATTTTTGGTAAATATTTTATTGAATTTTTGTGTATTTCAAACAGAACATCTCAATCAATTTCAACCATCATTCTACCCCTCCCCACTGGCATCTTCCTATAAAAACCTTCCCCAGAATTTATACATTCAGTGATTTGTGTTAAGGCCTACTCATGTCAATTGTGATCCCAGATGTTTCCTCAGTGCAAGTTTATTCCATTGGGTCTAAAGGTCGAAGCCTATGTAGAGACCTTCTCCTTTTTTTTTTTTTTTTTTTTTTTTTTTTTGTCTTTTCGAGACAGGGTCTCCCTGTAGTCCCAGCTGTCCTGGAACTCACTCTGTAGACCAGGCTGGGCTTGAACTCACAAAGATCCACCTGCCTCTGCCTCCCAAGTGCTAGGATTAAAGGCGTGCGCCACCACGCCCGCATGATCAGCTCTTCTTCATCCAGAAGTAACCAACTACCAATAATTCTTCAACTAATATTGTAGATTGTTGTCCATTTTCACAGTTCTGTGCTGGGGTTTTGCCTACTTGAGTTTACATAAGTCATGTGCATTCTGACACCATTGCTGTAGGTTCATGTGAGCAAGGTCCCAGGACCTTGTAGGACATATTTCCATATGCCTATGCACCTCCTCCCTGTCTCTTACAATCTTTCCATCTCCTCTTCTGCAATGGTCCCTGAGCCCTGGGTGAGTGAAATGTAACATAGGAATCCTGTCCAAGGACCCACACTTGTTGATGTGGTTAATGGGCCTTAACGCTGAGGTTGGACCATTGACTGATGTTCTCTCTTAGCAGATCACGTGGTGCTCTTCAAAGCTGTGAGAGCTAGCCTTCGGGGGAAGTGACTTCCAGGTCAGTTCCAGCTCCATTGTTCAAAATCCTGTGTCTAAAGTATGTCCTCTCTTCAGCAATAGACTCTTACCTTCAAGTTGTGGAAGACAATGAAGGGCAATAGCCTGTATCATTTGAGGAGTCTCTCAGACTACCCTGGCCAACAATTCAAACGATGGCATCTCCTGTCTCGCACTGTTTCTTGTTACATCAGCCTTCAGTTATATACTCAGATTCATGTAGAGATAGTGTAGGTTTAATTTGTCAGTAGGTTGTTGAACTAATAATGATTCCCTCTGTTTTCTTACACTAGCTAGGGATTATTTACATTCTCTCTCTCTCTCTACCTCCCTTTATGACCCTCCGATTTAAAGTATCCCCACTTTCCCCATTTTGCCCTTGATAATACCGGTCTCCTTTTGTTCAACCTCTCTTGAACTCCTTCTTCCCCTTTTCATATTTTTAAACTGACTCTTAATCATTTATTATTATAGGCATAGATTAGTACATTTCTCAGTTCTCACCAGAAAAGTTTCCTTATGCAACAGAAGGTGATTAACATAGAAACCCACAATTGGCCAATTTGCAGAGAAAGAGGCTCCAGAGCACTTATCCTTAAATAGGACACCTACATCAAGCTTCTACCTCCCAAGGTTCAGGGTTCATTGCAGAAAAGGGGTGGAAAGATTGTAAGAGACAGAGGTAGTAGATGACCACAAGGAAAAAGTGTTTTCCAGACAGCTGGTCAGTTACTCATATGAACTCACAGCAACAGTAATAGCATCATGCTCAAGTCCCATGTAAGCTCAACCCAGAAAAAAAAGTCCCAGTATAAACATGAAGAAGTGGGGAAGAAACTCTGAAAAAACTGTGACAAGAGGCTGCTGGGAGGAGCAGAGACAGTCTCTTTCAAGGATGGGACTTTTGGCAGGTTAACCAGGCCCCAGTGGATCTACCCACACTGAAGGAAGGACATCTGGAGACACAAATTAGACTCTACACACACACACACACACACACACACTATGTATATATATGTATATATATATATATACATATAATATATATATTTAATTATATATATATAATAATATATATAATAATAATAATATATATAATAGAGTATGAGTACATTAAATTGGGCCCAGGACAATAAAAGGAGGTAGGGATGGATGAGGAATCAAAATATCATCAAATTATATCATATAAAAATCATAAAATTTGGGCTGGAGAGATGGGTTATTGGGTAAGAGGACTGGCTGTTTTTACAGAAGATCCAGGTTCAAATCCCAACACTGACATGGTGGCTAACAGCCATCTGTAATTCCAGTTCCAAGGGATATGATGCTGTTTTCTTCCTCCATAGCCACTGCATGACACAGGTGCACTTATGTACATGCAGATATAACACACATACATGTAAAAAAATTTAATAAAAAAATTTAATAAAAAAAGAAAAATAGTAAACAATAATATTTTACAATGTTCAATTTAAAGTTAATTTATATTCTTTTTATTATCTGTAGTTTAGTATTCCAATTTTTATGAAGTGCACAAGCATTATTTTACTACCCGAAAGAAAAAATTAAAAATTAACATCACATTTCATCATTTAAAAATAATACAAAATACATCAAAATTGTGATTTCCATGATTTTGGATTTTGAGAAACAGTTCTATAAACAAATAGAATAGAATAGCTTAGTTATTCAAGCTACTAAATCTCAGTGAGCCTATGCGCTGAAAAGCATGGTCAGCACATGTACAACCTCTGTGGAATCGTGTGGTCACTGGACCTTCAGTGTGTCCTCTTGTCTCATTTCTCAGTTCCTTATACAGAATTGCAGAAGACTTTCCTCCACAAGTGTATAACTATTCTGTAGCTCATGAATCATATTGACTATATATAGACTGTTACTAAGACTAAAAATAAAGTAAACAAAGTAAAACATTCTTAAAATACTAAGATTCCAGCTCTAAATATAGAGTCCAAGAAAAGAGACACATAGACTCATCTTCCATATTAGATGCTTAAAAGCCAGTAAAACAAAAGCAAGACAGGTAGAGAATCACTGATTCATTGGGTGGGGGGTTACATCTTAAAAGCACAAATTGTGGGAAGTTGAAGTGACAGCTCAGTGGTTAAAAACACTTTCTGCTCTTGCAGAGGATCCAGGTTTGGCGCCTAGGACCCACATGGTGGATTAAAATCATTTGTAACTCCAGTTCCAGGGACTTCAACACCCTCTCTGGCCTCTGTAGACATGAGGCATATGCATGGTATACATATAAACATGCAGGCAAATATTCAAACATATAGAATAAAAATAAACCCATGGATCCTATAGCAAATGGGATTTTAAAATAAGAACAAAACCTGCTAAGACTTGTGTGAAGTCAACAAATGCTATCACAATTTTGTCATCAAAGTCAACATGCATAATTTATGTAGCTATAATAACTTAGGAGAATAGTGTCAATATTTAATAATAGCTAACCATATACCTATTTATGACACTGTAAACATTTCCTCCTTGACATATAGCTAAGAGAAATGAATAAAAGACATGTATGAAAGTTTCAAAGCAGTTTTTATACATCCCTGAGTTAAAACAATCTAAATGTGTATTAACAAGAGAACAGCTGGAAAGTAAAACACTTCTTCAGTAGAATAATATACAATGATAGGAAAATAAATATGTTATATTAGGCCAAAGAAGCCAGGTCCAAATTCATATAAACAGAACAACTTCGCCGGGTGTGGTGGTGCACACCTTTAATCCTAGCACTTGGGAGGCAGAGGAAGGCGGTTCTTTGTGAGTTCAAGGCCAGCCTGATCTACAGAGTGAGTTCCAGGACAGCTGGGGCTACAGGGAGACCCTGTCTCGAAAAGACCAAAAAAAAAAA